>LPNX010222881.1:186043-237957 GCA_001517045.1 Pseudotsuga menziesii | reverse complement strand
GAATCCAAACGGACTTCCAGCTGGGTGATGCCTCGTGACAAAGCATCCCATAGGAGCTCAATAACAGCCCTATACTCAACAACATTATTGGAAGCAGGACCCAGACAAGCGCCACCCGCGGCAAAAAGCTGTCCTGAAGGGGAGTAAATAACCCATGCTGCCGAAGCCAGGTTACAAGTGTGATGGCTGGCGCCATCAACAAAACCTACATACATCTCAGAAGACATCTGCAACAACCAGCAGATAGTATCAAAAACGAAACTGACAACCTAATGTACATAAAAATACATACATTAATATACAAGAAAAAGTGCTAAGCCTAGGCATAGTACTTCTTCAGGTAGAGCCCATTTCTAGGTTCAGGCAGCTTATTCCCATCATAATCCACTAATTCATATGCTCCTTTACTCAAAACTTTAGACACAACATAGGGTCCCAACCACATTGCCTTGAATTTTCCTGCCCCCAAGGGCTCTTTATCTTGATCCCAAAGCAAGACAAGTTCCCCCTCAGAGAAAACCTAAGTTTTGACCGTTTTATCATATTGAGATTTAACCCTATTCTTATGAGCCTGATTTGCAGTCAACGCATCTCTATGTTGCTCATCAAGGTGTTCTAAATGGAGCAACCGTTCTTCAAGCTCAGTTGTGTCAGGTAGCACATGAATAGCTATCTGCAAGGATGGGATTTCGCATTCAATCGGTGTAATAGCTTCCACCCCGTGAACGAGTTGGAAGGGGGAAAAACCCGTAGCAGTTTTGACATTGGTTCGATAAGCCCAAAGAGCAGGATATAACATGATGTGCCAATTTGAACGGGCTGCATCAATAGTACGTTTAAGTATAGTTTTTAAAGTTTTGTTTACAGCCTCAACCTGACCATTTGCTTGCGGATAATAAGGAGAAGAATGTTCTTGTCGAAATCCGAGCATGGTGGTCAGCTCTGTCATCATGTGATTTTGGAAATGACTACCATGGTCAGTGACAATCACTTTGGGAATACCAAACCTAGCAATAATCTTATTAAACATGAAGTAAGCTGTCGTTTCCCCATTGTCTTTGAAAGTAGGCATTGCCTCTGCCCATTTTGTAAAATAGTCGACAATGACAATGATGTATTTGTGCCCCCCAGCCGAGGCTGGGTTGCATGTCATATAATCGATCCCCAACTTCATGAAGGGGCCTACCGAAACAACAAGAAACAAGGGAGCAGGATGTGACCGCATTTTTCTGGTGTACAGCTGACATGAATGACAACGTTTTACAGCTTCCACACAATCTTTAAAGATGGTGGGCCAGAAATACCTGGCACGTAATATCTTCTGGACCGTTGCTAACCCAGATAAATTACCCCCACACACTCCACTATGGGAATCATTTAGGACAATCTCTGCTTCCTCATGAGTAAGGCAGCGACGCAAGACAGAATCTACCCCTCTTTGATATAATGTATCTCCTATTATGAGGTAGTTTTTAGCATGAAGACGTAACTTGCGTCGGTCTTCCCTAGAGTAAGCGATAGGATACTTCAAAGTCTGGAGATATATAAGAATATCTCCGTACCAAGGATCAGAGGTTGATATAAGGAAGATGTGCTCATCTGGGAATGAGTCATCTTGAACCACTACATCTTCTTCCGTAGGGAATTCTGCTATAAGCTCAGCAAAAACTAAGGACTTTTTGGATTTAGCGGATTGGAAAACCAAGTCAAACTCTTGGAGAATGACTATCCACTTATTGAATTTCCCCCCAACAATCCGTCGAGATAAAACATTTTGGGAAGGGTTTACATCTGCCACTACAGTAGTGGTGGATGTAAACCCTTTCCAAAATGTTTTATCTCGACAGATTGTTGGGGGAAAATTCAATAAGTGGATAGTCATTCTCCAAGAGTTTGAGGACCACTACAGTAGTGGTCCTCAGTAAGATGTAGTGTCGTAACCTCTGTACAGCTTAAACAGCCACTAAGGCTAACTTTTCGACATGGGAGTACTTAAGCTCAGGCCCAACCAGAGCGCGGCTAAGATAATAGACAACATGCTCAACGAGCTTGTCATCCTCCTGAACTAGCACTACCCCAAGGTTAGGGAGGTTGTGGCAGTTAAGAAGATTAAGTTAAATGAGTAAACTAATCTTCCATTAGTGCGAGGTTTTATGTTTTGATGTTGAGGAAACCATTCGCAGGTCTGTAGTAGAGCAACCCGTGAATGATTCGCGACTATATAGAAGAGCAACCCGTGAATACAAGGATTCGTGACTTGCTGTATAGGAGACTCGCGAATGATGCGCGAGTTGTCCATATAGAGAGTCGCGAATACAACTCAACATGGCAAAATGGCAAAGTAACCAGCTGGGTATATAGGGAATGTACTTCATCATAAGCCAAGGTATAGTGAATATGGGCAACCTCAATCCGTAAGTGTCCTTTTGTGTGCCGACATGAGGGATATCAGCACTCGGATGGAGAGGTGTCATTCAGGTGTATAACATCTGCTCCTTGGACGTGATTATGTTTATGCCATGAAGGCTGTTGTGTCCACACTCTTTACAGTTATGCATTTTCCCCTATGATGGGAAGATTGTGACGATTGATTAGATTTCGTTTGTTACACCTGATCATCACATTAATCCTAGTAATCAGACTGCCCTGAATGTGCCACATGTTCTTGTGGTTCCTTCCCCTTCTCCAAGTTAGCTTTTTCCCATCATAGGTAAAATGGGGGGCGTGGTTCTAGTCTATGGACATCATAATGGAGCTAAGCCACTAGCTTTTAAGTAATGGAGGAAACCTACCAACCTCTAGATATCATGTTCGATAGGAGCAGGTTTTAGAGCATAGTTTACCCTATGGTTTCAGGATCATTAAAAAATAAAACCACTCCTTAAGCATAGTTTACACTTTTGGTTTCAAGCTCGTTAAAAAATAAAACCACTCCCTAAGCATAGTTTACGCTTTAGTTTCAATCTTGCATAAATATGAAACCATGTCCTGAGCAAAGTTCCCATTCTATGTCAAGCTCGTTAAAAAATGAAATTGCACCTGACCATCATGTCAGGTTCTGACCATCATGTCAGTTTTCTTTAAGCATAGTTTACGCTTTTGGTTTCAAGCTTGCATAAAAATGAAACCATGTCTAGAGCATAGTTTACGCTTTTGGTTTCAAGCTCGTTAAAAAATAAAACCATTCCTTAAGCATAGTTTATGCTTTTGGTTTCAAGCTTGCATAAAAATGAAACCATGTCGAGAGCATAGTTTACTTTTGGTTTCAAGCTCGTTAAAAAATGAAATGGATCTCCTAGAGCATAGTTTATGCTTTTGGTTTCAAGCTTGTATAAAAATGAAACCATGTTGAGAGCATAGTTTACTATTGATTTCAAGCTCGTTAAAAAATAAAACCACTCCTTAAGCATAGTTTACGCTTTTGGTTTCAAGCTTGCATAAAAATGAAACCATGTTTTGAGCAAAGTTCCCATTCTATGTCAAGATCGTTAAAAAATGAAATTGCACCTGACCATCATGTCAGGTTCTGACCATCATATCAGTTTTCCTTGAGCAAAGTTCCCATTCTATGTCAAGCTCGTTAAGAAATGAAACAATGCTTGACCATCATGTTAGGTTCTAACCATCATGTCAGTTTTTTCTGAGCAATGTTCCCATTCTATGTCAAGCTCGTTAAAAAATGAAATGGATCTCCTCAAGCATAGTTTACCTTTTGGTTTCAAGCTTGCATAAAAATGAAATTATTTTTGAGCATAGTTCATTTTCTATTTCAAGCTCGTTAAAAAATGAAGTAGGTTTCCTTAAGCATAGTTTACCTTTTGGTTTCAAGCTTGCATAAAAATGAAATCATCTTCCAAGCATAGTTACCTTCTGTTTCAAGCTTATGTAAAAATGAAACAGATCCCCTTCCCTTGAATCGAGTCTTCAATTTAGTGTTAGAACTTGAAACTTCTTTTCACTTGCCTAATTATCGTTCTTCCTACCCCCCTGGTGAACATTTTCACATTAGTAACCAGGTTTTTAGGTTGGGTATGGAAGAAGAATTGTCAGATGAAACAAAGCTTGGGGGGCATGTCGAGCCCCTAGCAACCATGTTAGGGGTAGGCTTCGCTAGCAACCATGTTGGGGGAAATATTCCAACCTATGTATATCATGTTAATGGGGTTTTTTCAAGCATAAGTTTACCTATTGGTTTCAAGCTTGCGTAAAAATGAAACCAATCCCTGACCATTCTTTCAACTGATCTTCGAGCTCGTTAAAAACAGTAAGATGGTGTTGAGCTTACTTTTCATTTTTCATGCTATGGTTAAAACATGAAATTTGGTTTGAGATTAGTTTATTAATTTTTCATGCTCTGGATTCAAACATGGAAAACTCTAATGGAGTCCTCTTTAAACTCTTTTAAGGCTCCCTAAATACGAAAATATCATCGAGCGATCTTGTCTTCTTCATGCTTGTTAAAGTATTTGAAGATTCATCCATCCGATGGTAGGTTATCTCTTTCTCGGTTCGGATAGAACTATTTACGAGAAAGGAACACTCCAGCCAATCATGATTGGAAGAGTTCTCTAAGGTATGATTTTACACTTTTTCGGGCCTTAGAGACTAAATCATATGAAAAAGGACCCCAACGGAGTTTTCTTCTGTATTTGTTCAGACTCTCTAAACATGAACAATACCGAGTTTTCCTTCAGTGGACTCATTAAATTAAACATTGAGAGACCCATTTTGGGATCAAACCCCTCCTCTCTCAGCTTCGTAAAACATATGAGTTTGGACTTGTATTCCGACAAGCTATATCGAGTGTTTGTTACCCTCTTTGAACTGGTAAAACTGAAAAGAGGCACTCATCAATCATGATGGAGAAAATGGGAAGGGAATCATTTTGTAAATAATGGCAGTTGTTTGTTGTTACCTTTGAACATGGCACTTGTCTGCACAATCATGTTAGTTAATTGGGTATTCAACTGATCTCCGTAATGATCCACTTTCATGAGTCATGCCAATCCTTGGAGCCTTTTAAAAGAATGCATTGTCCACTATCGCATTGTGTATCTATCATGTCTATTCATGCTGACAAGTCATTTTGCTATGCCGCCTGATATTGTTCAAAGGGGATCTGAAGAAGTTTTACCTCTGCAGTCTACACAGTCTTTGTGTCAGTATCTTTGAGTCAGTCATATGGTTACTACAGTCACATCATTCCATAAATATGTTCCAAGTTTTGTGTCGTTGATGTGGGACTCATCATGGCCCTCCTTCGACGAGACTGTTCCCTTCGACATCAACTCATCATCCGACAAATAGTCTTAGAAACAATATTTAGTACCTTGAGATATGTATGTCTTAATGACAGATTATCTTGCTCTCAACATAGGTTCACATCATTGACCTTTGATCGATAGAATCGACTGGGTGTTTGACATCAGGACATCTGTTCACACTCAGTATATTGTACTAGGGTACCTTGGAAATCATTGACATTAATGGTGATCTCCCTCGCACTTGTTAACAGTTCACATCATTGGCGAGTAATCAAGTGGTTTCTACCATGTTCGAATTCCAAGTATGATTGCTCCATTATGATTTAATGGACAGAGATTGAAGACTCTCCCTAGACGTTGTAGATATCTGGAATACAAGGATTTGACAGTTCACCTGTGTACCTACAAAAAATCTCAACATGAAATGAATCAAATCAACCAAAATATGATCTACTAATCTATGCTAGTGACTAAGGAATCTAGCAGCATTAATATGTGAAATCACAACAACAACATCATATGTGGGTCAGAAATCAACTTGCATTAGAAATATGAAGAAGTTTACTGCCAAGACTTAGTGTTGACATGCATCTCCATGAAACCAAATCTTCATCCCCAAAAGCTCTGACTCTAGCTCTCTATGCTCTCTCCAAATGGTCTTGGTCCAAGAATCAATGCAACAGGATAACAATACCTTCAAATGTTCTCCCCTCAACCATGGCTATGAGCTCATATTTATAGGGATTTAATGGATAGAGATGGTTGAGAAATTAGTGGGTGAGGTGGCCTCTAAGATCCTAGGATGAGGGATCTCGAGCTCAACCAACCCACAATAGTAGGGAAAAAGAAGCCTCGAGATGTTAAGCTAGCGGCTTAGCTTCCAGTAATCAAGTGGTTGCTCCATTATGATTTGTTAGCTGGAATATTTCACCTTCTATGGACAACAAGGTGTTCCACTGGTCTGAATGGTTCAGATCTAGAACAAATAGAGGACAAAGTTTGAAGACTCTCCCTAGACGTTGTAGATATCTGGAATACAAGGCTTTGACAGTTCACCTGTGTACCTGCAAAAAATCTCAACACGAAACGAATCAAAGCAACTAGAATATGACCTACTAATCTATGCTAGTGACTAAGGAATCTAGCAACATATATATGCAAAATCACAACAACAACATCATATGTGGGACAGAAATAAACTTGCATTAGAAATATGAATAATTTTACAACCACGCCTTAGTGTTGACATGCATCTCCATGAAACCAACTCTTCATCCCCAAAAGCTCCAACTCTAGCTCTCTATGCTCTCTCCAAATGATCTTGGGCCAAGAATCAATCCATCAGCATAACAATACCTTCAATGTTCTCCCCTTAACCATGGCTATGAGCTCATATTTACAGGGCTTTAATGGATAGAGATGGTTGAGAAATTAGTGGGTGAGTTGGCCTCTAAGATCCTAGGATGAGGGATCTCAAGCTCAACCAACCCACAATAGTAGGGATAAGGTAGTACATGAGGCTTATCATCTAGAAGCCTCGAGAAACTTCTCTTTTTCCTTTTTTACCCAGGGTACCGAGCTTCTCCTTCTATGATAGAGCGATTCTGGTAATAACCACCTATGGACCAAGGGCAATGGGCGGTGGCACCGCTTGTGGACAACCGATGAAAGACAGTGCGAGCAGGGGTACCGCTCCTGGATAAAGGGGCATGCACAGTGCTAGGAATTTGTATGACAGATTGATAAAAAACCATTTATTTTCCACTCCAGAAGCTGGGATTCAGGGCCAGTAGGTATGTCAAATGTCTTATCACATGATGGTGACATGATTTTGGTATAACAGGATGCCCCCCAAAGCATGAGTCTTAGAGTGATACGATAAATGAGATCTTTGAGAACAAGTCATCGCTAGGAGATGAAAATGTCAGCTAGATAGGAGTATGTAGTCCAGTAGGCATCTGTACTACATTAGTATGTTGACTCATAGACACAACTAACCAAACTCATAGCTACGGACCAATACAAGGCAGATCCATGAGTGGAATAAAAAAGCATGGCTACTAGAATACAACGTAGATCCATGTGATAGAGGACTCAAACTTGGACATAGCTACCAGACACAAAACGTAGATCTATGTCATATAGATGCAAATTTGAGCATAGCCATGACCATACAAATGTGGATCCATGCTAGATATACAAAACTCCATCGCAACCTGTGGAAAAAACAATGAGCACTTTTAAACAAATGCCCAGGGTCTTCATCTCATCTTCCACAAAGTATGATTTTATCCATGTGATTACAATGATCTGAAGTCGAACACGGTAGAAACCACTTGATTATCGTCCAATGATGTGAACCATTAACAAGTGCAAAGGAGATCACCATTAATGTCAATGATTCCCAAGGTACCCTAGTACAATCTACTGAGTGTGAATAGATGTCCTGATGTCGAACACCTAGTCGATTCTATCGATCAAAGGTCAATGATGTGAACCTATGTCGAGAGCGAGAGAATCTGTCATTAAGACATACAGATCTCAAGGTACTAAATATTGTTTCTAAGACTATTTCCTAGATGATGAGCTGATGTCGATGGGAATAGTATTGTCAAAGTAGGGCCATGATGAGTCCCACATCGATGACACAAAACTTGGAACATAGTTCTGGAATGATGTGAATGTAGTAACCATATGAATGACTCAAAGATACTGACACAAAGGCTGTGTAGATTGTAGAGGTAAAACTTCTTCAGATCCCCTTTGAACATCGGGCGACACGACAAAATGACCTGGCAGCATGACTAGACAGGACATATACACAATGCGAGAGTGGAAAATTCATTCTTTTGAAAGGATCAAAGGATTGGCATGAGTCATGGAATTGGATCGTCACAGAGATCAGCTGAATACCCAATTGACTGACATGATTGTGCAGACAAGTGCCATGTTCAAAGGTAACGACAAACAACTGCCATTATTTACAAAATGATTCCCTTCCCATTTTCCCCATCATGATTGATGAGTGCCTCTTTTCGGTTTTACGAGTTCAAAGAGGGTAAAAAACACTCGATATAGATTATCAGAAGACAAGTCCAAACTCATATGTTTTATGAACCTAAGATAGGAGGGGTTCAATCACAAAATGGGTCTCTCAATGTTTAATTTAATGATTCCACTAAAAGAAAACTTGGTATCGTTCATGTTTAGAGAGTTTGAACAAATACAGAAGAAATCTCCATGGGGGTCCTTTTTAGTATGGTTTAGACTCTAAGGCCCGAAAAAGTGTAAAATCATACCTTAGAGAACTCTTCCAATCATGATTGGTTGGAGTGTTCCTTTCTCGTAAATAGTCCTATCTGAACCGAGAAAGAGATAGCCTACCGTCAGACAGACGACTCTTCAAATACTTTAACGAGTGTGAAGAAGACAAGATCGCTCGATGATCTTTTCGTATTTAGGGATCCTAAAAAGAGTTTAAAAACGACTCCATTAGAATTTTTCATGTTTGAATCCAGAGCACGAAAAAGTAATAAACTAAGATCAAACCAAATTTCATGTTTTAATTAGAGCACGAAAAATGAAAAGTAATCTCAACACTGTCTTACTGTTTTTAATGAGCTTGAAGATCAGTTGAAAGAATGCTTAGGGATTGGTTTCATTTTTACGCAAGCTTGAAACCAATAGGTAAACTTATGCTTGAAAAAACCCCATTAACATGATATACAGAGGTTGGAATCTTTCCCCCAGCATGGTTGCTAGCAAAACCTACCCCTAACATGGTTGCTAGGGGCTTGACATGCCCCCCAAGATTCGTTTCGTCTGACAATTCTTCTTCCATACCCAACCTAAAACCCTGGTTACTAATGTAAAAATGTTCACCAGGGGGGTAGGAAGAACGAGAATTAGGCAAGTGAAAAGAAGGTTCAAGTTCTAACACTAAAGTGAAGACTCGTTTCAAGGGAAGGGGATCTGTTTCATTTTTACACAAGCTTGAAACAGAAGGTAACTATGCTTGGAACATGATTTCATTTCTATGCAAGCTTGAAACCAAAAGGTAAACTATGCTTAAGGAGATCCATTTCATTTTTTAATGAGCTTGACATAGAATGGGAACATTGCTCAGAAAAAACTGACATGATGGTCAGATGCTATTTCATTTTTTAGTGAGCTTGACATAGAATGGGAACTTTGCTTAAGGAAAACTGACATGATGGTCAGGTGCTATTTCATTTTTTAACGAGCTTGACATAGAATGGGAACTTTTCTCAAAACATGGCTTCATTTTTATGCAAGCTTGAAACCAAAAGCGTAAACTATGCTTAAGGAGTGGTTTTATTTTTTAACGAGCTTGAAACCAATAGTAAACTATGCTCTCAACATGGTTTCATTTTTATGCAAGCTTGAAACCAAAAGCATAAACTATGCTCTAGGAGATCGATTTCATTTTTTAACGAGCTTGAAACCAAAAGTAAACTATGCTCTCAACATGGTTTCATTTTTATGAAATCTTGAAACCAAAAGCGTAAACTATGCTTAAGGAATGGTTTTATTTTTTAACGAGCTTGAAACCAAAAGCATAAACTATGCTCTAGACATGGTTTCATTTTTATGCAATCTTGAAACCAAAAGCGTAAATTATGCTCAAGGAAAAATGACATGATGTTCAGAACCTGACATGATGTTCAGGTGCTATTTCATTTTTTAACGAGCTTGACATAGAATGGGAACTTTGCTTAGGACATGGTTTCATTTTTATGCAAGCTTGAAACCAAAAGCGTAAACTATGCTTAAGAAGTGGTTTTATTTTTTAACAAGCTTGAAACCAAAAGTAAACTATGCTCTAGACATGGTTTCATTTTTATGCAAGCTTGAAACCAAAAGCGTAAACTATGCTTAAGGAGTGGTTTTATTTTTTAACGAGCTTGAAACCACAGGGTAAAATATGCTCTAAAACCTGCTCCTACCGAGCATGATATCTAGAGGTTGGTATGTTTCCCCCATTACTTAAAAGCTAGCGGCTTAGCTCCATTATGATGTCCATACAATCTACCGGTAATCATCTATAAGCCTCAAGAAACTTCTCTTTTTCCCTACTGTTGTGGGTTGGTTGAGCTTGAGATCCCTCATCCTAGGATCTTAGAGGCCACATCACCCACTAATTTCTCAACCATCTCTATCCATTAAATCCCTATAAATATGATCTCATAGCCATGGTTGAGGGGAGAACATTTGAAGGTATTGTTATGCTGTTGGATTGATTCTTGGCCCAAGATCATTTGGAGAGAGCATAGAGAGCTAGAGTCGGAGCTTTTGGGGATGAAGAGCTGGTTTCATGGAGATGCATGTCAACACTAAGGCTTGGTTGTAAACTTCTTCATATTTCTAATGCAAGTTTATTTTTGTCCCACATATGATGTTGTTGTTGTGATTTTACATATATACGTTCCTAGATTCCTTAGTCACTAGCATAGATTAGTAGATCATATTCTGGTTGCTTTGATTCGTTTCGTGTTGAGATTTTTTGCAGGTACACAGGTGAACTGTCAAAGCCTTGTATTCCAGATATCTACAACGTCTAGGGAGAGTCTTCAACCTCTATCCTTTATTTGTTCTGGATATGAACCATTCAGACTAGTGGAACACCTTGCTGTCCGCAGGAGGTGAAATATTCCAGCTAACAAATCTGGTGACTCCACTAACTTCCAGCTTGATTAAACATTCAAATCGCTTACATTAGCTAAAATACTTGAAAACATCATAGATCGCTTCTGTTTGCCCCATCCCAGGCGAAACTACAGAAAACATGACAACTCAAGTGGATTAATTACCTGCAACAATTTGAGTTGGTAATTAAGTATCGAAAAGGAAAATCCAATTACGTAGTTGATTGTCTCAGTCAACCATCGATTACTCTATTGTTTATTGTGATGAGTATGCAGGGTTATGACACCACTACTTGGCCACAATTGTTTTCAGTATACTACGACTTCTCCATAATATATCGACAAATTTAGGCTGACACAATATCTACTACTGACTACTTTCTGAAGGACACCTTGCTATACAAGCTTGGACAACTTTGTGTACCGATCGATGAGCACCGACAGAAACTCATTTGGAACGTGCACTACAGCAAGACTGCGGGACATTTTGGAGTCGCAAAAAACACTTGTTATCCTCCAAAAGTACTTTTTTGGCCTTCACTTAAATATGAAGTCAACAAGTACATTCAATCATGCATGGTTTGTGTCATTGCTAAACCGTTGAATTGACGACAAGGACTGTACACACCCCTTCTAGCTCCTAGTTGACCATGGGAATCTATTTCTATGGACTACTTGATGAGATATCCTACTACCGCACATCAGCATGACGCAATAGTAGTAGTAGTTGATCGATTTTCCAAGATGGTTATACTCATACCGTGTAAGAAGACTACGACAACGCAACAGACTGCTCAGATCTTCTTTAAACATATCTATAAAAATTATGGACTTTCAATAACCATTATCTCTAACAGATATGCTAGATTTGTCAGCACATTTTGGAAAAATCTCTGGAAACAGCTCGACACAAGACTTTCTTTGTTGACAAGATTCCATCCTTAGACAGATGGACAGATGGAAGTTGTAAATCACTTGGTAGTACAATTGCTTTGCATGTACAACCACAAGCATAGTCGAACATGGGATGACAATCTCCCATACACACAACACGGCTACAATCGTGCTCAACAGAGTTCTACGGGAAAGAGTCCATTTGATATCTGTTATGGATTTCAACCCTCAACACCTATCGACTTGATTAGTTCCTCGACACCGACTTCGAAGGACAAGAATTTGAGAAATAATTGAAGTTTAGAGATAAAATCTAAGACATATATAAGAAAGAACATGAAATTTTGCAACGAGCTAATGCAAAAGCTAAGGGTTGACACAAAAAGCATTGCATTCCTCATTCATTCCAAATTTAGGATCAGTTCTGGTTACATCTAAATAAGGAGCTTTTCACTGGCCCATACATAAATTTGAAACCTTTGTGATATGGTCCATATAGTATCCTTAAACATATTGGAGAAAATTCTTTTCAGCTTGACATTCCTGCATGCCTTGGCCTACATCTGGTCTTCAATGTAAACTTACTTCAACCATACCATGCACCATTGTTGGAATATAATGACTTGAAAACAACAGAACCTGAAGACATCCATCCATATGTTCAATAACCTCTTCTTTGTGACACCATTTTGGGACAACACATACACCATATAAGGACAAACTCCATTCCCTTTATTTAAGTGGCTAAAGCTGGACAACTTCCTGCGCAAGGAAAGTGGTACTATGCTACTGAATTGATCACCAAGTTTCCTTACTTGAACGAGCACACAATGGAGACCATTGTTTCTTAAGTAAGGATCAGGAATGATCCACTCACTAGTTAGAATGTTTTCAAACTTTGACTACTTCGACACAACCGACTTCGACAGGTTCAGTATTGGCTTTGACAAGTTTGAACCTTGACACAACCAACTTCAATGGGTTTAGTATCGACTTCAACAAGTCTGAACCTCAAGACAACTCAATTCAAAAACCTCAACAGGTTTCACACTCGACATGCATCATTTTGACGTGCCTTGTCGGCAACGACAACTGCCAAACATCGACAGATTGTCTCTCTACCTTCCAGTCGTCTGCGACGGCTGATCTTTTGAACCGTTATAAATTATTTGTAACTGGATGTAAGGGGTAGTCACCCAAGTGTATCAGTAGTCTATATAAACATGTACACTATTGTAACAATCAATCAACCTTCATGGAGAAGAAGTAATAACAGAAATTGGTCTGAACTCTTGCATATTGTCTGTGTGCATACTTTCTTTCTATGTAGTGTGTTTCTTGATTTACTTATTCTTTTAAGCTTCCGCCATAACAGTGCTCGACTTCTTTAGTCGAACTTTTGTAAATCAGGAAAGGAGGTAAATTTAGTTCATCAACAATTGTTCTTATTCTTTCCAAAATCTCAAAGGGACAACAATATGTAGCTGGAGGTTTAGAACAATTCTTTAATTTTAAAGTACTATTTTTCAGTTTCACTTTCAAAAACACATGATCCCCACCTTAAAATTGTCTATCAATCCTTTCCTTATCTACATAACGTTTTTGTGTATCCTGTATTGTTTTCAAATTATGTTTAGTCCTGACCAATTGATCTTCCATTTCTTTTAATAATTTTCCCCAATGATAAGTCCAAACTAATAGGTGTGTTTCATTTTCTTCCCTACATTAATTCAAAAGGGCTTATTTTCAAAGAGTGATAACCATTCTTATAAGAAAACTCCACAAGATGTAAATCATTTTCCCATTTCATAGGTTGATCCATTGCATACATTCTTAACATGTATTCAATAACCCTATTAACCCTTTTTATGTCCATTTGTTTGAGGATGATGTAAAGTACTCATATTCAAATATGTTCCAAAACCTTTAAACAAACCTTTCCAAAAATTACCTGTGAATTTTGAATCCCTATCTGACACAATTTCTTTCAGAACACCATGCAATCTAGCTACCTCTTTCATATAAATATCTGTTATTTAAGTTTGTTTATGTGTAGTCTTAACTGTTATTAAGTGACCTTATTTAGTTGATTTGTCTACCACTACCATAATAACATCATTCTTTGACCTTGTCTTTGGTGATTTTGTGATAAAGTCCATACTAACTACATCCCATTTACATTATAGTATCTGTAAAGGTTGTAACAAACCTACATGGTGTCTATGTTCAAATTTTACTTTCTAACATTATAAGCATCTAGCTATGTAATCTACAATTTCCTTTTTTCATTCCTGGCCAAAAATAATCCTTCTTAATTGTCGCTACTGTCTTTTGTTAACCATAGTAACCTGCATACAGTACAACATGCATTTCTTTTAAATTCAATTTCTTTATGTTTTCTGACTTAGGAATATAGACCCTGTTCTTATACTTAAATATTCCATCTTCCAGTTTATAATGTTGAAGTGGGAATTTCTCCCCTACTACATGCAAAATAACCTACCCTAGATCAACTGGATCATATGGTAGATTTCATGGTGTGAGGGATTTCTCAACCTTGACTCGCAACAATACATAACAACAATGACAATATTTTTTATGATTTTATATATTTTCTAACTAATAAAGAACAATAATACGCATACCTTTCAGTAATGTGGGTCACTACAGTCGTCTGATAAAATGGTCAACCAACTCCATGGTATGTTTCTCCAGTCATCTCCACTAATGGTTGTCAAAATAGGGGGAATGGATCCAAATGGGTATGGAGCAAGCTCAACATACACTATGGGAATGATATGACAAAATATGGTAATAATGGTGAAAGGTGTAGGAATCTAATGAATGAATGACAAAAATCTCAAAAGGGTCTATGGGGAGACCTTCATAATGTATTTATAGGATGATCTAGGTTTTTTTCACCCATGGTAATGACCCATGGTATTTTATTGTGCATGGTATTTGTCCATGTTTTTTGACCCATTCTCATTTTAGGGTATTTTGGTCCTTTTTGGAGAGAGTGGGGATAAATCACAATAAATTCTCAACTTCCCTGTATTAATGGGGGAAGGAATAATAATTATTTGGACCATATTTGGTGGAATTTTAGTTGTGAAGGTAAAAATGGAGGAAATAATGGTGGGATAATGATGTATAATTAGGGTTTGGAATATAGAGACCTAGGTGAACAATTTTTTGTGTTAACAAATGTTCAAACTTATGTGTTGTTCCCTGTTGTTTTAAGCTTGCTTTTACCTGTTGGAAGAAATCATCTGTATTGTTTTCCTCATTTATTATATCCTTTAAATATGAAGGCTAGTATTGATTTCTACTTGTATCAAATGCATTCTCATACTAAGTGCATCTACCACTTTGTTTTCTTTTCCTTTTATATATTTAATGTCAAAATCATATTCACATAGTAGTTCCATCCATCTTCTTTATCTTGCATTTAGATTAGGTTCTTTTGCTCCTTCAACTTTTTATGCAAATGCTCCAAGAACTGAGGAGGTTGGGAATCTTAGTTCAATTTATCTTGGAACTTATGCTTGGAATGATGAAATTATACTTCTTGGGATGGGACATTTTACCCTGGTAATTCTAGTTGTAGCGCTGCTCCAACTGCTTTAACTGTAAGTTGTTAATACTACATTGTTTAATAGGTAAACAAAGAGTAATTCCATACTAAAAACCCCTAGCTCCACCAATTGGGCCGCCACCTAGCCAATAGAATCATAGCAGCATGAATTTGGTCCAACCTACTCCCAATCAACATAAGAAAAATTTTAAAAATAATTTTAGTCCATGGTGATCAATTCTTAATTCAAATTTATTTCCCATTAAATAGTGTCTCCATATCTTTAAAGCATGTACTACTGCTGCCAATTCCAAGTCTCGTGTAGCATAATTTTTTTCATGTTACTTTAAATTCCTGGAGTCATAAAAAATAAATTTTCCATTCTTAGTTAACACACCACCTATACCCTGCTAACATGCATCTATACATACCACACAATTTTCATTTGGATTCACAATTTTCAAAACCGGTGCATTAGTAAGCATATCTTTAAGCTTTTGAAAACTTGTTTCACATTTAGATGTACATTAAAAAATTATAGCTTTCTTTTGTAAAGAATTTATCATATGTGTCATCTTTGAAAAATATTCTATAAACCTACGATAGTAACCTAATAATCCCATAAAACATCTAACCTCTAACACATTCTTAGGTGTTGGCCAATTCATAATTGCTTCTATCTTTTCGGGGTCAACTAAGATTTCTTCTTCTGATATAATGTGTCCCTAAGTAGTGAATATTGTTCTAATAAAAAGAGAACATACTTAAATTAGCCTAAATTTTATTCTCTCTAAGTACATGCATTACTAGTATCAAGTGTTTTTTGCATTCTTTCTTTGTCTTAGAGTAAACTAGTATGTCATCCAAGAAAAAAATCACAAAATTGTCCAAATATTTTTGAAATATCCCATTCATCAAGCACGTAAAGGTAGTTGGTGCATCCATCAAACCAAATGGAACAACTATAAACTAATAGTGACCATATCTTATTCTAAAATCTATCTTATTGATGTCCTCTTCCTTAATTCTTTCCTGATGATAATCCGACTTGAGACCTATCTTTGAAAACACTATGGCACCCCTTAACTGAACAAATAATTCATCAATTCTCAGTAAAGGATACTTGTTATTGATGTTTTCTTTATTTAACTACTTGTATTCTATGCAAAGTCTCAAGGTACCATATTTCTTTATTACAAATAAAATCGATGTTCCCTAATGTGAAACACTAGGACTTATATAAGCTTTCTTAAATAACTCTTCTAACTGCATATGTAACTCTTTCAATCCAGGTGTACTCATCTTATAAGGGACTTTAGATGAAGGAGTTTTTCCAAGAATTATATCAATAGTAAATTCTATATCTATTATAGGATCAATTCTGGGTATCTCTTGAAATACATCTACAAATTTCTGTAATACCAGGTAGTCCTGTAACTGAGGTTCCTTTTCCTTAGATTCTTCAATGTGAGATACATAAATCTGACACCCATTTCTAAAACACTTCTTTAATTTTAAGGATATAACCTGTCTTAAATATATCGGTCTATGTATTCCTTTACTTGTTGCTTTGTTTCCTTCCTAATCTAGACATGTGTAAGTCTTATTATAGCAATAAAAGATAGCTTAGTGTGTAGTCAACTAGTCAATACCAATCAAAACATTGTAAGAGACTAAGGGGATAACATTCAAATCTACTAAAGTGTTTAAACTATTCCTTTCCAAAGGACGGTGTCTTACTATTTGTGTGATGTTTATTTTATTTCCAATTGCTAATTGTACAAGGCCTACTGCCTCAAGGCTACTTTTCTAAAGATAAAAACTCAAAACTACACTAGGTGCAAAATAATTGTTAATAGATCTTGAATCAATTAAAATAGACATAGTTATATTATTGATCTTAACTACCACTTCTATCATGTGAGAATGATGATCTTCCTTCCTACCTTCCAAAGCTGCATAAATCCTCTAATTCTTACCAACATCACCTACTTTTTTTCTTGAATGTTGTGAATGTTGACTTCTTTCTTATGTGGACAATCCCTTGCATAGTGATTCTCATTACGATTCTAATATATAACAGGAGGGCTCTTATTTGACTATGGTTATTTATGAAAATTACCACTTCTCTTGACAGGAGGTTTGGTTCCCTTCTTTCTTTGGTCTCGTGTAACACTCTTCTTATATTCAAGTTCTTATGTTCCTTATTATTATATAACTTATACAAATGTTTTTCCTTCCATGTTGCTTCTTTAAGGATCTTGGGCATATCATACCAAATGATCTTATCCTTGTAAAAAGTTGGTATTTCACTTAGAAATATTTGGATCTTAATTTTCCCATATTTTATATAGTCTGCATAAGTTAACAGCTCAAGAAATCTCTTCTCATATGCATCCATAGTTAAATTTCCCAACTTAAATTCAAATAATTCTTCCATATTATTATCATAGTATTTCTCTCAAAGATATTCTTGTTGAAGATACTTTTTAAAATTTTTCCAAGTGATATTTTATTCATCAATATATTTTAGTTTAACAAAATGTTCCCACCAAAGAGAGGCTATTCCCTGCAAATGATATATATATTTTCTTTCTTTCATGTTTGATAAATAATTATGCAATTGGAAAACCATTCGGATCCCTACTAACCATGTTTATGATTCTTCACCTTGTTTAACTTCACCATCAAATGTTGGAGGTTAAACATTTCTTAATTATCCCATCAAATAATCATGTTCATACCTTCTCCTTCTACTATTACAGTTGTGACATCTGATTTTACCACACATGGTCGATCACACTTTTATGTCCTTCCTTGTTCCTCTGCAGACTCTTTAGACCCCATGGACCATTTTCGTAGTTTATATGTTTCCAAGATCATCCCTAAAAACATGCAATAATTGGCATCCTCAACTTTTAATCCCTTTCTCGCGTATATACGCGGATTTGACCCCTAAACCCGCGTACATCAGGATGTGTGCAAAAGGCCAAATGATTTTGGATTTTTCCTTGATGTGGATCCAAGTCACTTGTCTCTTGGCCTTCCATATGCCTCGACATCACTCGGATTTGACCTTCCTTACCCCATTGAAGAGCTATATAAGGAACCCTCCGACAACAATGGACTATAGTTTTCTTGGTGCAGAGTTTGATCATTGTATTGTACTGATTGGATGGCTGGGTCTTCCACTAGGTTCTTCATCACTCCACTTTTGGGATGGACTTATAATTTTTTTTGGCCATCGTATGACCCCTTTGACCTCACACATTAGGGGGCATCTGTTACAGCTGATTTTACCACACATGGTGGATCACACTTTTATGGCCTTCCTTGTCCCTCTGTAGATTCTTTAGACCCCATGGACCATTTTTGTACTTTTGATGTTTCCAATATCATCCCTAAAAACATGCAATAATTTCCATACGCGACTTTTAATCCCTTTCTCGCATATATATACGGATTTGATTTTGGAGTTTTCCTTGATGTGGATTCGAGTCACTTGTCTCTTGGCCTTCCATATGCCTTGAGATCGCTCAGATTCAACCTTCCATTACCAAATTGAAGAGCTATATAAGGAACCCTTTGGATACATTGAAAGAGGAGGAATTGAAGAGTAAGAAAACTTTAGTCCATTGTTGCCAGAGCTTATACTTGAGTATGCATCCCTTTGTCCCTTGGAGCACTTTGTGTTCTTCCCAATCTTTCCTTTTTCTTGTGAGCTTGATATCGAGAGATGGAGGATTGAAGTGGTGGAGGCCCAAGTGGGGGACTCAGTTTCTCCGATTCGCAGACTTGCAGACAGAGGTTGTCAATATTGTAATCTCTATTTTATATCAATAGAAATATCTTTTCCTATCCAATAATGTGTATTTAAATGAGTATTTGATCCATGGATTCTTGTAAATGCTTATATGTTATTGATTATATATGCTAGAGTAGGTCTAACACAATTATATATAGCATGCTTGTCTTTTTTTCTGAATGTTGAGGAAGCAAATTGCTAATAAAAGTGAGAGTGGAAAATCTCAACGGGGATCTACATCAACCGTCCAGAATAAGGTACGAATCGAGATCCTTTAGTGTTAGATGTTTGGTTTCTCTTGAATATAGGGAAGGATTGATTTCTAGAGTTAATCTGTCTGTTGTGGTACCCCAAGCCATAGGAATTTCTCTCCATAAGAATAGTCATTTTAAAATGTGGTTGGACTAACCTCGGGACTTCTAGCTCTTTTTCTCAATGGAGGTGTACGGTAACTGTTTGGTGGAAAGTCCATCCTAGACTATGTTTTCCTGCTATTCCTTTATTTATTATATTGGGTAGTATTTAAGGATATTAGTTATCTCATGATATGTTCTTGAAGGTAAGTGATCCTTTCATTACATTTCTTAATTGAGTCTTCCAATTCAAGAGATGAACTACTCCTCCCCCTTCCTACATACTGAGTCTTCAGGGCCATAAGGGCTTGTCACTTTAACTTCCATCCTCTATTGTTTCTCTTTGCAAGGTATTCTAGGGTTAAATTACTTATAGTGAGATGAAATGTATTCATTCTATTTTTTTAACATTCCATTATCAAATTTCTTTATTTTCTCAAATAATAATTAATTTTCTAGTTAAAAAGAAACAAAGCATACTATTCTAGTCTTCAATTTTTGAAATAATTAACTAAGAAAAATGCATAAAAGTATATAATTATTTTAAGATGCCTTCTAAATATTTAAAATAAATAATAAATTTTCACCTTTCACAAAGATAGCATCACTTTCATAAATAACTTCCATATATGCAACATTTAACTTTTATTCAATTAAGAAAATTTAAAGCCACCAATAGGCACAAGAGCCACAATGTTGCAACCACAGCTCTTATACCACTTGTAATGTCCCCAGGGGATATCAAAGGGTCTCAATGACATATAATTATCTCTATAAGGATAATTATATAATTTTAGCACAATGGATTAGTCAAACAAATATTTAATTTCATTGTTCATGATTTAACCACAACAAGGTCCCTTTATTTACAATAAATTAAAATAAATTCAATAAATATTCCAATAATTGATCCAAGGCCTAGGAAATTTTTTTAACATAATATAACATTATCAAACCTTCAATACAATTTATATCATATATGATAACCACTTCTAAAGGCTCATTATTCTTATTCACATTTAACTAGTAATTAAGGTGTTAATTACGACACTTAGAGTGAAATGATGGCACTTATCACAAATCCAATTGTTTAACAAATAAACATTGATTATAAATACCAATGGATTAATAACATATAATTACAAGTAAATAATTCCTAATTAACAAAATTACAATAATTAATCATGGTAATTATGAAAGAGAGTCCACAAGACTAGTTAACTAGTTTTCTGATAAAATGAGCTAGTCTTGCACAAAATCAACTTGTAACCATGCCATTAAACCCAAAATAAATACTACATCCATTAAAAACATATTTAATTTTTCATTTATATCCACTTAAATGTTTATTTTCATATCATTCCAATCTCACATAAGGTATTTTTTCTATCAATTCTTATGAAACTAGTTAACATTCACCACAAGGAATTGAGTCTAAACAACTAAACCAAAATGAAATGAACCAATAATTAAAGGATCACACCAAATAAGTATTCATATATTTCACATTAACATTTTATAAACAAAGCACATGGTTGTAGAATTCTATTTTTACTAAAACAAATATTTCAATCCATAACTAGTTATCAATTTTCACTATAATGTACCTAGTTTCCAGTTTAACTTTCCAAATTAAAAATAAAGAGAAATATATGAATATTTTAGCTCATTTATATAATATTAGGGTTTACCTACAACAATATATATGTACCTTTCCTCCCATATATATTCCATTAAACTACTCACAAAATTAGCTAATTCTACTCATCTTAATTGAATAGTAATTTTAGGAATCACTAGAATAATTAAATTCACAACTCATAGAATAATTAAAATGTCATTCCAAATATAAATAATATGTTTTATAATTCATAACATATATATATCTCATTTTAACATTTCCTCAAACACTTCATATGCAAAGTCACAAATATACTCAAAACAATTCTGCTGAAGGAGCTAGAAATTGGAAATTGATCTAGATTTTCAGAAGATATTTTGAAAAAAATGTCAAGAATATTTACCTTCAAATTATCACAATACTTTCAGTTTATTTATAATAAATAATCATAAAAATAACACTCAATCACTTTTACAAACACTTCATGTTCCAAGTCTCCAAACTATGCAAAACAATCAAATCAAAGAACTAGTTTTTGAATAAAAGGTAGAAGCATCAAAGAGAAGGGTACTAAACCATTATGAGTCTAATGTACCATAAAAAAATACATTATATAATAAAAATGGGATAACTATAATTTCTATAGAATATGTTCCAAAGAACCATTTCCTCAAACAATTTATACACAAAGTCCCAAAACTAGTTTCCAATTCCTTCACAAAATTTACTTCCATAAATATATTGAGTTCCATGAGAATTTTTTTTCACAAATAGCTCATATGTTTCATAAAAAATTTGATTTTCATATATAAATAAATCATATTAAATCCAAATAAATTAAATAAAAATGATATAAATCACTTATCTTTTCCAAATAAGAAACCGTAGTCGATCGTGCCACATTCCATCGAGCCATAGACACAATGCAAGACAAAACCCACTTTGCAATGGTCACCCTGGATATGGAACCATGATGCCTCAAGAAAGGCTCAAATAAACCACAAATTATCTTAATAAATCAGTCCAACCATGACCCAATTTCAAGTAGGGCTTCTACTTCCTTTCCAGGTCAATTCCAATGGCTCCAAGACAACAGTCCAACTTCAAATCCAATGGTAGTGGACCTCAACCCTACTACCAATCCAGGAGCTCTGGATGAAATTCCAGGACAATTACCAATGGATCCAAAGTAACTCATCTTGGGCACATGATTAGCAATGATCTCATATCCAGAACAAAAAAATCAAACCACAAGTTCCAAACACAAGCACAAGATCAGAAGAGTCAACCAACACATAAGTGTAAGTTCTTTTTCCAACATAAGAAAATCAAATTCTGTCATGAAAAAATCGAATTGAGAGAGAGAGAGAGAGAGAGAGAGAGAGAGATGCATGATAGTTACATTCTAAAAATATCAAATAGTAGTTACACATCAAGTGGCTACACCAAGAGACACACTAACCCAACTCATGAGGGCGCACTAGGTGAGAGATGGACTCCAATCCTAAAGTAAAATTAATCTCAAGGTAAATAAAATAAAGGAGTAACATAACACATGAGGGTACATAAACAAGAGGGTCCATCAAGTACACACTAGTACAAAATGAGAGATAAATGACCAAAAATATTACCAAAATTAGCATATAAATGACCACTTTTGATATCGTGACAACTGGTAGAAAATTAGCGGTCATTGATCATGTGACCAAAAAATTGTTCATATCTAACTTGGTCATTTATAGCTTATCTTGTGGTCATATATTTGGTCATTAATGTGGTCGTATATTTGGTCATTAATTGTCATAATTAATGACCAAATATATGACCACAAGATAAGCTATAAACAACCAAACTAGATATGACCACATTTTTTGTCGTGTGATCAATGATCGCTAATTTTCCACTAATGGTCGTTTATATGTGGATTTTGATCGTATTTTGGGTCACTTATATCTATTTTTTAGGGCTCATTTATCTCTTTTTAATGGTTTTATAATATATATAGGGCATGGAGGAATTGAACCACCATCCTCTTGCCTATAAGGTGTATGCTCTTCCATTGAGCTAGCTCCCTTAAATAGAATATCTTATATAATTTTACATTGGTAATTTAAGACAAAAGCATGATGTCATTCAAAAGGTTCTATGATCACCAAGTATTTCAATGTATTTCTTTTTCCTTTTAATGAAAACTAAAACTTTTTAACATGTAAAGTTTGGCAAAAAGTATTTTGGGAGATGTATTCACTTAGTACAAGAACAATCATAACCAAACTCAAATTGTCGATATGCCAACAAATGTCAAGGGGAGTTCCAAGAGTCCAAGGGTTATATACTACACGTCAAAGGAAATGTAATTCCTTGGCCAATATGAAGGAAATAAAAATGATATCTATAATACATCTGGGATTATTCTCACGAAGTAAAAACAAAAGTGCCCAACAATAGAAATCAAATTGCCAAACATATTCTAAATACTCACACCTAGGTGTAAATGTTAAGTATCAAAGAAATGCATCCAAGTGCAAGCATGGAGAGCGCTCATAGAATCTATCATCACAAAGAATTTAAGTGCCCAATGTTGGAAATAAGCTTAATTGAAAAGTAAAAGAATCAATGACAGCACTATAGAAAAATCCTGCCAAAATATTCATCTTCTGAATCGAAGACCATCCCACATCCCATTACATATAAACATGTGACCACATTTTTTATCATAGTTTACCTAATTCCCATTGATGGCTAAAAGAGTTTGTGTACAGGTGAAACATTAAAATTGATAGTAGTTGATTATGGCTTTGATTACTATGTCATTTCTAGGTGCTCTGTCATAGAAAGGTGGAGGTCAAAGGAGGTAACAGAACACTTGGCAGCTGCAAGATTAGGTGAAGGTAAAACTATCCCAATTTCAAGGCATTGTATCCTGGCAATGCATCTAGTGAAAAATTTGTAGTCAATGGAGAATATCTAAAATTCCAAATTCCCAATCACACAAGCATTGCGAACAATTTCATAGGTCGAGTCTCATTGCATCTATGGCGGCCATGATATTATCATATTTGGAAATTCAAGAGGTGCAATATTTACATATGCTTCCTCAACAAAATGCAATTTTCTCTTTTCCTTTTTACAAAATATCTCTGTACTTATTGGAAAAGAAAAACATGTGCATTGTTGCTCTTCTCAATAGGGTTCACTCTAAACATGGACATCATTTTTTTGACATACCACCATTGATGCTTTCAACCATATTTAAAAATAATGAAAAATAACCAATGCCTCATTGCACTAAGTGTGGAGGTGGAATCAAATTCTTCTTGATTTGATTCAAAATGGACATGATGGTTTGATTGATGAATATCCATATGATTATTTTGGCTATGCTGAAAACCAGATTAAGGTCCAACATCCAAAACCATGTCGTTTCTTGATATCGATTCCATATACTTTGTCTCCATTTGATGAAAATAATTTGATCATCTGCTTCAAATTTGTCTAGTTTGTTCAGCTTGGGTTGTTGAGAGGAGGAAATATTATCCTCCCCGCCCACATTAAAATCCCACTTGTGACATGTTCACTCTTCATGAGCCAACTCATGATTGAAAATATTTGTAAGCCATGAGGAATATCTCACTATTGTTTATGGGTTGAAGCAAGGGTTGAGAAGTTACATGTAAAAACTAATAAAAAAAGTATGTCATTTTTTTGATAAGGGTAAACACAAAAAATCATCCATAGATATATTTGAATCCCATATCCATATTATCATAATATGACTTCAACATGGGGATCCATCAAACCTAACCAAGGCACACATTGTCTTAGGTCTCTATACCCATCAAGGGTTCGAGATATGAACCATAATGATTTGTATGGAAATGGTCAATATTAACCATTATACCATAACCAAACAAACTGGGCATATGAAAGATAACATATACCTTCTTTCTATTTAGAATGTTCTATGAGAATAATAGTTGTATCTAATATTCAGTTAGTAACTAGGGTAAATTAGTAGGTTGATAACTATGATGTGTCAATGAATTTGTCATTCATCTAAATGTGTCATTAAATAACTTTTCAAGGGCCTTTATGTGCCCACGTTGATATTTGTGGGGTTATATTTTAACATGTGAACTACTTATGTAAGGAAGATATCAATACTCCTAGAAAAAATAGAATTTTGAGCAGAAAAGCAGACATTTTAAAATATATTCATACTCTAACCATTATGTCACAAGATAGTTGCTTCAATTCTATCACCAAATTGTATACTTTATCCCATATGATACAATTTATGCATTCAATCTTTATTGATCTAAAAAAAAGGAAATTCCCAACAAATAAACAACATCATGTAGTGTCAGGAAGAAATAGTAAAAAAAAGTACAAACAAGTTACAATGTATTAGAAAATGAATAAATGAAATAAAGACCCCATTTTATAGATAAGACTAAATGAACATACACCTGAAATTAAGTTTGTTGCAACCCCCTATTGAAAAGGGAGGGCAATTTTCACATCAACAATAACATGATTGACTGATTCTAAAACAAACTACATCTATGAAAGGATTCTGAAATTAAAATCCTGATATTGTAATATCAACAACATAGAAATAAAGGTAATAGAATACCTTCAAGGCATCATCAAGTGTAGGTACTTCCTAATTTTGAAATCCTTTTGTAAATCCAAATCTTGCATCCAATCCTTTAATCTGCACTCAAGCTAGAATCAAGTTCTTTCTATAAATTATGGAATAATTCATGCAACGAAACTAAGTTATAACATTATATAAAAAGTCGAAGTAGAATTACTATCTGCTATTAAAAACCAAATTCAATATCTAATATAATGAAAATGGTTGCAGATATTTTTATGAAAATATTTTGAAATCCCATGCCACATCCAATGAAAGAAGAGTGGTGGATAGCATGGTGGGAGGATGTTAGAACTTGGGAATATCCTTCCTTTGTGGCTATGATCTCCAAAATGTTGTTACACGCCAAAAATGACATAAAGTGGTGAAAGATAAGTTGGCGTATGTTTCTCAAATAATTTTGGTCAGTCCTTACAATGAACACAATAAATCTGTAACTACCAAAATTTGTCACATTTTGAAGGCCAATGACATAAAATGGACTATGAAGACTCAATTAATAGACTAGTTTCATTGGATAAATAATGGACGATATAACTCAGCATGGTTCTTTGATAAATTCATTTTAAATATGTTAAATTATTTAGTTTAAATTTGTAGAAATTGAATCTTTTATACCATTAGAAAAAGAGCCTTGATTCAAAGAAGAAGCACAAGGGGTAGATATTTCTACTAAGATAATTATCACAAGCATGTACAAGGAAAATACAAAGATGAGTAATAATATTGGATACAAGAGATGTGAAGAATGATCCAATATATTTCCATGTATTATTGATCAACTTAGTGTACATAAATAATACATCCTTCAAAGGTAAATTTGAGTTTCTTAGGATACAACTCATGCTAGCTCATAAAGAGGACTTACCAAATATGATAAACCCCCATAGGTGGCTAAATCACTTCTCAAATTAGTCAAGGACCACACGAATTAGCTAAAGCATGAGTGATTTTTCATGAATGATGGAAAAACATGCTAATCCTAGAATATGGAGAGAAAATAATGGAGGATGGGTTGGAAACAAAGGATAGTAGTTTCCTAGTTGACTAGATTTACCTTATCCACATAAAAGATGGATAAAAGAAGAATAAAGACAAAATCTACATGAATGTCCAGTTACTAATGCTAGCATTCAATAAAATAGACAGGATCAAACCAAAATTAGGATAAAAGTGCCCTTGGGGTATATATGGTAATTGTTGATGATGTGGTGCAAGTGGATACCAACTATCTAGGCTAGTGGGTAGGAATTTAATAAAAAATGATTAAATATTTTATCCTAAGTTATGAAGTGGGATTATAATATTCTCACACCCCCCTTTAAGTCTAATTTTATGATGTTTATGTGTGAAATAATAAGATGCATATGGTGCATATAGGTGTATATAGGGTCCAACAAGAAGGCTATGTTCACCTTTTACGATTATTTATGTCCAAAAAAGTGAGGAAAGAGGCAAAACCACATAGGGAAAATCCCCCCTCAAGAAAGGAAAATGCACAAAATTTGAAATTTGTCTTCAGTATGTCTTTATCCTCACTTTAATTATCTGAATGAACTTCTTCTAGTGAAATAATTTGATGAATAAATCATGAACTCCATGATCATGTGCTAGAGTGTAGAATCTGCGAGAAATAAGAGGAGAGACTCCTTGTATTTCATCATATAATGAAGTAGGAGCATTATTTGAATTCTTCTTTTTGATAAAAAACTCTGATATGCAAACACAATCTGAAATGGAAAAGATATTTGTACATACTCCTTCCCAAAGAGTACAAAAATTAAGACAATCAGTTACATAAACAGTTCCTTGTATAGATGCAAAATTGTGATGTGGATCACATATCATTCTTTCAATATGATGTAGAACCTTCCCAATATGAATATTAAAATACTCTTATATATCAGAAATATTATCATATGGAACAACAAATACAAAAGATTCAGTGTCTCTATCATGATATGGGGCTAGACTCGGAAAATTATAAGCAACTGGGGAAAACTGATGAGTTTAAAAATATGAACGATGAATGTACTTTATATGTGAACCATAAGTGTTTAGAAATGATAATAAAAAACATGTGTAATATTAGTCTAATTATTACTAAGGTCATATATAACCAACCAGTGAAAAATAGGCAATACTTGAAACGATTTGATATAAGTCACACTACATAAGAAACCAATGAGGAATCAACTACTGAACTTGGGGTTTGTATAGTCTTAGGAGTGTTATAGCTGATTTTACCACACATGGTTGATCACACTTTTATGGCCTTCCCTGTCCCTCTATAGACCCTTTGGACCCCATGGACTATTTTTGTACCTTTGATGTTTCCAAGATCATCCCTAAAAACACTCATTATTTATTGTACATGACTTTTAATCCCTTTCTCGCATATATACGTGGATATTACTCCTAAACCCACGTACATCGGGATGTGTGCAAAAGGCCAAAGATTTTTGGACTTTTCCTTGATGTGGATCTGAGTCACTTGTCTCTTGGCCTTCCATATGCCTCGAGATCACTTGGATTTGACCTTCCATTATCCTATTGAAGCACTATATAAGGAACCCTTTGGATACATTGAAGAAGAGGAATTGAAGAGCAAGAAAACTATAGTCCATTGTTGTTATAGCTTGCTTATACTTGAGTCTGCATCCCTTTGTCCCTTGGAGCACTTTGTGTTCTTCCCAAGCTTTCCTTTGCTTGTGGGCTTGCCATCGAGAGATGGAGGATTGAGGTGGTGGAGGCCCATGTGGAGGACTCAGTTTTTCCGGTTCATAGACATGCCAACAAAGGTTGTCACTTGTGTAATCTCTATTTTATTTAACAGAAATATCTTTACCTATCCAATGATGTGCATTTAAATGAATATTGAATCCATGGATGTGTTTAATTGTTTATGTATCATTGATTATATATGTTAGAGTAGACCTAACACTATATCATATAGCATGCTTTCCTTGTTTACTGTTGTTGAGAGTAAATTGCTAACGCAAGCAGGATTGGAAAAAGCTCAACAAGGATCTACTACAACCGTCCAGAATAAGGTATGTTTCGATATCTTTTAGTGTTAGATGTTGTATTTCTCTTGCATATGGGGAAGGGATTGATTTCTGCAGTTTCTCTGTCTGTTGTGGTACAACCCAAGCCATAGGAAGTTTTCTCTGTAACAGAATTGGTGACCATACTGGGGAGGTTCCTAGTTGTTTTTATTTGGGAGTTTTTGGCATTCAATGTGCTTTTATTGCTCTGATTTTTCTGTTTCTGTGTTGGTTTTAGGGGCGTGATTACCCAGTAGTATCCTGGAGAAGTAAATTTTGCCTCAATTTGTCCATTTACCTTATTTTTCTATCTTTTTCTTCCTATACGCGGGTTTTGCTTTCACAATCATGTATACACACGGATTTTCCTAGAAAAATCGAGTATGTATGCAGGTTTACTAAGAATAGTCGTGTATGCCCTGATTTTTGTTTTTGGGAAGATTAAGTGTTGTTGGGTGAATTTGGGTGATTGTTGAGTCTTCTTTGTTGCTTTTGGAGAATGTATCTCCCCTCTGTTTTTGACCAGAGACTCTTTTTGAGTTAATTTTTGAAAAAATGTCCTTGTCATTTCATGTTCTATTTTTTGTTTTTGGATTAGTGCATTAGGTGTCTTTTACCTTGGTGCTTTGATTTCCTGCTGTTTGTGAGTGCTTGTAGAGTCTGAGGGTTGTAGAGTCATACTTTTTCTTTTTATCTCATTTTAATTCAAAAATACAAAAACATTTTGCTTTTTTGCATTGTTTGCATTGTGCATTTAGCATGGTACTTGCATTAGGTTTTCTTGGTGAATATTAGTCATAATTTCATATAGGAAATGATTGAAGGAAAAATTTTGCACTTCACGTAGTAGCATACCCTGTTTTTCATTCAACACAGTGCATTTGCATTGATTGTTAGGTGTGCATTTTACTTCTTGTTGCGTCATAACATCATTAGTTGCAAGGCCATTTACCCTTTGAGTAATAAATCCAATTAAAATCAACATATAATAAAATGAATTACACTCTTTTCTTTTTTAGGGTGCACCAACAAGACTAGGTTTTAGGGTCTTGGAATAGTTCATTGTGAGTCAATTCTCTAAGATCAATAAACAAAACATTTAGGTGTCTGTCCAGGTGAGAGTGTCAAATATTTTATATAATCAATGTTCTCAGGATCCTCCTCTTACAAGGGATTTAAGCACGAGACAGTTGTTATAGCTGATTTCACCACTCCAAGTGGATCACATTTTGTATGGCCTTCCCCTCTCCCACTGTAGACTCCTTAGACCCCATGGACCATTTTTTGTCCTTTGATGTTTCCTTGATCATCCTTAAAAACATATGAAAAATGATACACGTGACTTTTAAACCTATAAGCGCATATACACACGGGTTTGACCACTAAAACCGCGTACATTGGGATGTGTGCATAATCCAAATCCTTTTGGAGTTTTCCTTGACATGGATCTGACTCATTTGACTCCTGGCCTTCCCTATGCCTTGAGATCGCTTGGATTTGACCTTTCATTATCCCTTTGAAAGCTATATAAGGAACCCCATGGTACATTGAAGGAAAAGGAAGAGAGAATTGAGAGCAAAGAAACTATAGTCCATTGTTGCCGGAACTTATGCTTGAGTCTGCATCCCTTTGTCCCTTGGAGCACTAGTGTGTTCTTCCCAATTCTTGCCTTTTGCTTGTGAGCTTGCTATCAAGAGATGGAGGATTGAGGTGGTGGAGGCCCAAGTGGGGGATTTAGTTTCTCCGGTTCGCAGACGTGCCGTCAGAGGTTGTACCTTGTAATCTCTTATTTATATTAATAAAAATATCTTTTCCTGTCCAATAATGTGTGTTTGAATGAATATTTTATCCATTGGATTATGTCAAATTCTTTTACATTATTGATTATATATGATAGAATAGATCTAACACCATGATATATAGAATGCTTGTATTTTTTACTTGTTGTTGAGGAAGTAATATATCAATTCAAGCTAAAGATTGGAAATCTCAACGGGGATCTACTTCAACCATCCGGAATAAGGTACAAGGTCTGATCCTTTAGTGTTAGATATTTAATTTCTATTGCATATTGGAAAGGATTGATTTCTAGAGTCAAGCTGTCTGTTGTGGTACCTGAAGCCATAGGAATTTCTCTCCGTAACAGAATTGGCGACTCCATTTTCTAACCATTTTGGACCATTTTTGACATAATTTGTGATGTAGAAGACCTTTTTCAGTGACGTTTCAGCCATTGGATTGACCCATTCATGCCGATCTCAGGTATCATGTCTAAACTGGCATATAGGTTAGGCTTCATCACTGTTTGCATTTTGCATAGCCTTATGACCATATCAGCATGACCTTAGGTACGAACCCACTCTATTATGTCACGGAACCTTCTTGCTGCTTTAGAAGTGGTATGATATGAGTGGTAGAGCTTTACCTTACATGGGTACCCTAGTTAGTGCCCTATTTGCATTTGGTGCCCATGCCGACGTTTTCTCCTTTAGGGTGTGGGAGTTCATTGTATAGTACTGCCATGACATTTCGGAAGAGCCTCATACTCCTCTTGATCTTTTGCTAGCCTATTTCCCTCAGGACTCCCTCATGTCAAGTTGTGAATGCATTATCATGAGCTTTGCCTACCTTATTGAGCTTTATGCCGGCTCCCCTGACATTGCGTTTCAGCCATATAGCCCGAGCTTGTCTCATGTCTAGCCATGCAGAGCCATTTTTTATATCCTTCGCAGCTTGATTTCCTTTTTACCGGGAGGGGATTTTCCCCTGAGTGTCAATATCCTACACATGTATCCTTGCATTGAGCATAGGTATGTTCCACTACTTGGAAATAGTTTGTTTGCCCTTATGACACTCGTCTCCTCCTAGTTTGTAACTATAAAGCTATTTTATTCTTTTTTCAAGCTTTTCAAATAACTGAAAAAGTCCAAAAAAATTAAAAAACCAAAAAGCCGGACAAGGAAAGATGTTATATGTGGCATCTGTCGAGTCATGTCGCCTTCGAACAGAGAACTATACATCCATTGGTTGGGTTATAGTTTTAATTTAGGAGATGTACTCATTTATCTGATTTTATCTCCACCGACTGGTTAAGCTTCCAGTCCCTATGGAGCTTCTGTTGATACCTCCTGTGTCGCAAAGATGTCCCAGTTTGTATGTCGAGTCTATGCTACCTTCATTCAGTCACCATACGCCATTGTGCTCTTGTTCAAAGGAAGTTGAAGCACGAGTCAGCCATTCCTCAGTTGTCTTGACTTTGCATGTCGGCCATTCCCGGTACAATTACTGGTTCGTGCACCTTATGATCTAGTCCTTCCGCATTATAAAGCTTTGTTGATTACCTCGTGTTGGATGATGGGGTATGCCTTAATTCCCTCCTTCCAGTGTATTTCATCCCATCGACTTCAGATCATTTATTCTGGGATTGGAATCTAGAGTCCTTTTGAGTGCCTTGAGACTTGCAGTCATCAGTGGTAGGTTCTCTCGCCATTGACAGTTCTTGGGAATACATCAATGTCCCCTGCTTGATGGATCCTCTCAAGTGTTCGACCTCAACACATTTATTCACACTTGTTAGTTTGCACTCTAGTACCTTGATTCCCATTTTCATTATTGGTGGGTGATCTCGCGTCTGTTAACGGTATACATTAATGACCGGTAATCAGACGATGGACTACTATGTTCAACCTTGACACCTCTATTTGCATAGTAGGACATGTACTCGTAGCAGTTTGTGTAGAAGACTTTCCAGATTGGTAGCATCCCTTATATGCTACCTCCTTGATCGTGCCAATGTTCATGAGATTTCAGCTCTCGTGACTTGATTCCAGTATATGTCAGATATTTCCAGCCACTATGGAGATCTTGATCTGTTATATCTTCAGCCATTATGGAGATCATGGTCCTTTGTATATCTTCATCATGGTGATTCTTATTTATGTATATTGTACGTGGCTATGACCACATATGTGATATCATGTATCCTGCCTATTCATGGCCATTGTACTCTTATGTATCGGAGACTACTATATGTATTCGCAGTTATATACAGAGTTGTATTATTGTACTATGCTGATTGGGTGGCTGGTCTTCCATTTGTGATCCTTCATCACTCCACTTCTGGGATGGACTTATAATGTATTTCGGCCATCGTATGACCCCTTTGACCTCACACATTAAGGGGCATCTGTTATAGTTGATTTCACCACTCCAGGTGAATCACATTTTGTATGGCCTTCCCCTCTCCCACTGTAGATTCCTTAGACCCCATGGACCATTTTTTGTCCTTTGATGTTTCCTTGATCATCCCTAAAAACATATGAAAAATGATACACGTGACTTTTAAACCTATAAGTGCATATATACGCGGGTTTGACCACTAAAACCACGTACATTGGGATGTGTGCATAATCCAAATCCTTTTGGAGTTTTCCTTGACATGGATCCAACTCATTTGACTCCTGGCCTTCCCTATGCCTTGAGATCGCTCAGATTCGACCTTTCATTATCCCTTTGAAAGCTATATAAGGAACCCCATGGTACATTGAAGGAAAAGGAAGAGAGAATTGAGAGCAAAGAAACTATAGTCCATTGTTGACGGAACTTATGCTTGAGTCTGCATCCCTTTGTCCCTTGGAGCACTAGTGTGTTCTTCCCAATTCTTGCCTTTTGCTTGTGAGCTTGCTATCGAGAGATGGAGGATTGAGGTGGTGGAGGCCCAAGTGGGGGATTCAGTTTCTCCGGTTCACAGACGTGCCGTCAGAGGTTGTACCTTTTAATCTCTGATTTATATTAATAGAAATATCTTTTCCTTTCCAATAATGTGTGTTTGAATGAATATTTTATCCATTGGATTATGTCAAATGCTTTTACATTATTGATTATATATGCTAGAATAGATCTAACACCATGATATATAGAATGCTTGTATTGTTTACTTGTTGTTGAGGAAGTAATCATATCAATTCAAGCTCAAGATTGGAAAGCTCAATAGGGATCTACTTCAACCGTTTGAAATAAGGTACGAGGTTTGATCCTTAGTGTTAGATATTTAATTTCTATTGCATATTGGAAAGGATTGATTTCTGGAGTCAAGATGTCAGTTGTGGTACCTCAAGTCATAGGAATTTCTCTCCGTAACAGCAGTGTGAGCGGTTATGATTGGGATGACCCCTGGTTGTAATTGAGTAGCACCAAAGATATTTCCAGGATTATATTTGTATCTAGGGGCTCTTTTGAGAGTTTAGGGCTTTGCTAAATTTCCCATATGGTCAATCCCGCCAGTGACTATCTGTCTGAGCATTGATTATATCCAGGTGACCTTAGTTGCCTTACCTAGGATATCAAGGGGGTATTTGCAGAGGTTATTATGTGGGTGTCCTGGCCAGGTAGGGGTCGGACAACATAGTCTATATATGCATTGAAGTTGAGGGCCACTATAATTGGTTACGAACCTCTGCTTGTTGTGTATGGAAGTCTCAAGCCTTTCCTAGGTGAGACATACCTACTTCATTTGGGAGATCACATATCCTACCCTTGTTTGCTTGCGACTTGGCTTTACATTTTATAGGTGTATGCTCTGTGCACTCTAGTTTGCCTAGGGTTTGTGTAATTATATCGAGTCTTTTTATTTTTGAGTCATTGTGGATTCGGGTGCGGCACCCTGCCATTCTCATCATTTAGGAGGAATTCCACCTTCCATGTCTCCTCCTCCTTTGGGAGAGAGAACCAGAAAATCCGGGTGGACTACTTCTAACTTTGATTCACACACCATGGGAGATCATGAGGATGAGATTCCAGAGATGTCTTCTCTACCTCACAAGGTTGGGGAGGAAGGTATTATTAGCACATGATGCTTCACATGAACAGCCTTCACAATCTGGTTATGATCCCTCATTCACAGGTTGCTGGTATTGGTTTCCGAGTGACAAGACTCACCATGAACCCATAAGCACTTGTCATGTTAGATATGGCATGTCTGATATCCCTGCACCCAATTAAGCACATCTTGTTGAGTTAGAAGTTGGTCCTAACACTATGCCTGGGGGCACTCCCATCCCTTTCCATGCAGAGATATTTGGGGGCACTAGTCACATTGTACCCTCCATCCCTATGGTGGAGGCAACTTCACATGTTCATCCTGGACCTAGTGTTAGTAATCCTATGCGGATACAAAAACCAAGATGAGTGAACATTGGGAACACCACTTACATTCCTTCACATGTCCCTTTGTATTCAAACCTTGTTCCTTCAAATGAGTTTTTAATGACTCATCCTCCCCCTAGTTCACGTGGGCCTTCAGGCTAGAATGCTGCTACTAGCCATGTTCATTTTGCGACTGCTCGCATGTTAGCATCACAGAGTCAAGTACCTCCTATTGTGTCAACAGGTCATGTACCTATTTCTGGATCGTCTCATGTTCCAACTTCTGGAGCTTCCCATACCCTTAACTATGGACATTCTCATGGTAAATCCCATGAAACACCTTATGGAGCTTCTCATGGACATTCGTATGGAACACACTATGGACAAAACTATTAACCGTATGGGTACAGGCATCAACAACCTGCTTACTCTTCCAATTATGGCTTTGTAGCACCTCATAATCAAGGCACCCCACAACATAATACTTCCATGCCACCCTACATGGGTCAAATGGGAGGAGGTTGTTATGGCCAAGGCCATGGTATTTATAGAAATCAAACTTACATGAATCAAAACTACCAGGGAGCGTGGAATTGACCGGTTCAACCTAGGCTCCCTTTCCTTGCAACTTTGAACTTGCCTGACTTGTCGATATTGATGAAAGATCCTGTGTCTCACAACCCGGTGTGGCTGGCTATCCCTAACAAGCTTCCTTCAAACATTCCCAATTTTGAAGGTAAGGCCGGTGAATATCCTGGTGAGCATGTCACCACTTTCCACCTTTGGTGCTCTTCCAATTCCTTACATGACGATTCCATTCGTTTGAGGCTATTTCAAAGCACCCTAACGGGTCCTGCAGAAAAATGGTATATAGAGTTATCGGGGGGGGGCTTATGTTATGTTTGATGATCTTGTGCTGAAATTCCTTAATCATTTCCAGCTACTTGTACATTACGACGTCGGTACCAAACTCTTGTCGACCTTCTGGCAAGATAAAGCCACACACATTTCAGATCATATTCAAGAGTGGCGTAGATAGAAACGGTTAATCAAAGCTTTTACACCACCGTAGCTTCTTCTTGAGTGGTTCCTCAAATCTTTATTACCTTATGTAGCGAAGGATGTTTCGACATCCGGAGTTCAGAACGAGGAATGGGCTATTTTTAGGGCACAAGAGTTGGATTTGATCTATGCTCAATCTGGACTTTTGTATGAGATTATACCCAATGCTCCTAGGTCCAATTTCGACCCCAAGGTCAAGCCTAGGCCACATGCTGATGGTATTGTGGGTTGTACAAGTACCAAACCTGTGGACTCGATTGTGAAACAAGTGAGCCAATTATGAATTAACAAGTCTGCGTCGGGACAAGCTACAGCTTCATCTCAACCTACCCAATTGTCGAATGTACTTTTCATGTAAACGTTGAACCCAAAAGGAAACCAACAGCATGGAAGGAATAACAAAAAGGAAAAAAAAATCGTAAGGGTGAGAACAAGAATGAAAATGATAATAATAATGACAAGAACACTAATGCTAGGGGGGACAAGCAGTCTAAATGTAAGATGAAGTTTCCTTGCAAATTATGTAAGGAGGACCATCTCACTCACTTGTGCCCTTGTATGGAAGATGGCTTGAGGTTCATAGCACAGGGCCCAGTTGTGTTAACTAATCCTTTACCCAACAATCAAAATATGAACTTGAGGACCATTGATCCTGGCTGTGCATTGGGTGGAAATCAAAACTTGTCGAAGGCCGCTAGTGGTCATGGATGCATCAACATAATGACTGTTACTAAGGTTGTGACCCATATGAAATACTATGGTTCATCACAACCAGACCTTGGGAAAGAACCTTCCCCACCCGAGAACCCTTTGCGAATTGAAAATCCTATGGATAAACCTGAAGCTCCACCATGCATTCCTAAGGGATTCTTAAAGCATTCGAGACACAATCCTAATGCCCGAGCCACCCATAACTATTCAGTTGTCGATGATTTGGGCCAGACTCCTTGTGCAATGTCCGCGTTAGAAGTGCTTCAGAGTTATCCTCCGTAGAGGAAATATTTGTTATCTTATCTTGGGGTTAGTGATGATAACTCTTCCACTCTAATCAAATTTGAAACCATGGGAATACAACCTCGCTTGCCTTACTACGTGTCTCTTTCGATTCATGTAGAGTGTATTAACAACACCGTCAAGTGCACTATCATTGATGAAGGCGTTGTCGCTTCTGTGGTGTCTTTGTCTTATTGGAAGGGCTTAGGTTCTTTTGAGTTGTCTCAATCCACTACTATGTTGACATATTTTGATGGTAGATCATTTTGGTCACATGGAATTCTTTCTTCTTTAAAATTCCAATTGGGAGGGAAGACTGTTGCAATCGAGTTCGAGGAGGTTGATACGCCCCTTGACTACAATCTTTTGCTGGGTTGGAATTGGATGTATAGTATGCAAGCCGTAGCTTCTTCCCTCTTTCAAGTGATATGATTTCCATTTAATGGGAAGATTGTTACGATTGATCAAATGTAATTCCAAAATCTGAGTGTCAATGCATCATTGGGTGCTTCTATCTTGATTATCTATCATTCTCAGCTGGCAACTAGGAGTGTGGGCGTAGGTATGTATCCTTCTCTTATGGGAACCTTTAATTGTCATGTGCCCATTTTTATGATGGGGTCTAGTTTTGTTGGGGCTTCATCCTCATTGAATTTAGTGTCTTTTTGCACTACCCATATGGAAGATCCTTGGATTCTTCCTTCACTCGGTACTTTGAGTGTGCCCACTAAGACTGACGTACCATTTCCTGGAACGATGGTGGCTTATCAAGCAAATATTGATCAGGTTGCAGAGCCTAGTCCTCCCTCCTCACAGATAGAGGAGGAGGACCCGTATGTGCTGCCGGCATGGGTAGTAGAGTCATCTCACTCACATGATTTCCTCGATGATGTTTTTCCATCGGATGAAGCTATCCTTGAGGCCATGTCGGGATTTGAGCAACCTTGGGAGGAATTGCATCATCGATCATATTTTCTTCCTAAGCTTGATCGTATGGAGTGTGATGACTTTAGGGAGATTCTTAGTGAGAAGATAGGTAGCCCCATGGTTCCATTAATCTCTCCTGGTCCGATGGCTGATGGAAACATGGATAACGTGTCACCAACTATTCCTATCAATATTTCTCACGATCCTGGCAAGGTTGAGAATGTCTACATTGGGGTGGATTGTTCCCTTGATGAGATCAATGAGTATACCGCACTGTTTAAATAATTTCGTGACATATTTGCATGGTCATACGATGAGATTCCAAGTATTGACCCTCGTATTGTCGAACATGAGATTAAAACCTATCCAGATGCGAAGCCTATTCCACAACCCTTATGTGTGGTGAATCCTAGAAAAGCACCCGCCATTAAGGCTGAGATAGAAAAAATTTTGAAAGATGGTTTTATCTATCTCGTTCCCTTAACGGAGTGGGTTTCAAATCCCATTTTGGTAGATAAGAAGCAGGGAGCGATCCGTATATGCACTGATTTCTGTGACTTTAAACGTGCATGTCCTAAGGATAATTTCCCCACACCATTTATTGATCAGATTTTGGATGAGTGTGCTGGGAGTGAGGTATTTTCCTTTATGGATGGTTTTTCTGGATATAATCAGATTCAGGTTAAACCCAAGGATCAACATAAGACTGCTTTTATTTGTCCTTGGGGTACTTTTGCATATCGAAAGATGCCTTTCGGCCTTAAAAACGTCGGAGATACATTTCAGTGGGCTATGACCTTAATTTTTCACGATCTCAAAATGAAAATCGAAGTATATTTGGATGATCTCGTTGCTCACTCTCGTCTGAGAGTGTGTCATCCATATCATTTGAGATTAGTATTCGAAATATGCTGTCATTACTAGGTTCGTTTAAATCCTCATTAGTGCATCTTTTACGTGACTGTTGGTCGCTTGCTTGGATTCATTGTGTCCAAGGAGGGTATAAGAGTCAATCCCTTAAAGGTTGAGGCAATACTTCAATTTCCTCCCCCATGTAATATTAGACATCTTCAGTGTTTGCAATGCATGGAAAACTTCTTGCGGAGATTTGTGGTTAATTTTTCCAATTTGACTAAAGGATTTATGCATCTTTTGAAGAAGGATACTCCTTTTCACTGGGATGAGGGAGCCCAGGAGTCCTTTGATGCTCTTAAGCGAGCCTTAGCAATGGCCCCTGTGCTTACTCCACCTGACTATAGCCATGATTTCTTGATTTATGTGGCTCCGTCCATGGAGACAATTGGTAAGGTTTTGGTTCAGGAGGATGAGGAGCTCCATGAGCATGTCATATATTATTTGAGCCGAAACCTTATAGATACAGAACTTCGCTATTCCCATGTGGAGAAGCTAGCCTTTGCTACCGTTCATGCGGTTCAATGGCTGAGACACTACACTCTCCTTCGCCAAACCTTGGTCGTAGCTCATATCAATCCATTTCAGTTTGTCCTCACTAGAAGGATGATTGGGGGAAAATACAATAAATGGATTTTCATTCTACAAGAGTTTGATCTTGAGTTCATTTCGATGAAATTGAAGAAATATTTGATCTTTGCAGAGCTCATATCCAATTTTCCAAGTTCGGAGGAGGAGGAAGTTTATAAGGATACGTTTGTCGATGAGCATATTTTCCTTATCTCAACTTTGGACCCATGGTACGGGGATATCATTGTATATTTGCAAACATTGAAGGTCCCTACTCACCTTTCACAGGATAAGCGATGAGGATTGCATCATGTAGATAAGAACTACCTTATAGTGGATAACACTTTGTACTGCCATGGGGTAGATTCCATTTTGCATCGTTGTTTAACCCATGATGAGGCTGAGGTTGTGTTGAATGATTACCATGGAGGGGCATGTGGTGGTCATTTATTTGGGCTTTCTACAGCCCAAAAAATATTGAGAGAAATATATTTGTGATCATCCATCTTCAAATATTGCGTTAATGTGGTCAATAAGTGCCACCCTTTCCACATGTTTTCACGCAATATGCACTCGCATCCAGCCCCATTACATTCTATTGTCACCGCCGGTCCCCTCACCAAGTGGGGGCTTGACTTTATGGATTGCAACCTGACTTCGACTGGGGGGCATCATCACATTATTGTGGTTGTCGATTATTTCATGAAATGGACAGAGGCTATGCCCACAATTAAATCTGATAGTGAGACAGCTGTACATTTCGTGTTCAACTAGATTATCACCTGGTTTGGCATTCTGAAAGAGCTCATCACTAACCATGGCAGGCACTTTCAGAATAAAATGATGGAAGAGTCGGCTTCCAAGTTAGGGTATAAGCAAGAACATTCATATTCTTATTACCCTCAGGAGAATGGACAAGTTGAAGAAGTGAATAAATCACTTAAGTCTATTCTCCAGCGAACCATCACACAAAGCAAGACCAATTGGCATATTATGTTGTATCCTGCTTTGTGGGCCTATAGAACCATGGTTAATACTACCACCGGTTTCTCTCCATATCATCTTATGCATGGGGTGGAGTCATTTTTACCAGTTGAATGCGAAATCCCTTCTCTGAAGCTAGTTGTAGAGCTTTTACCAGACACTTCCACATTGGAAGAACGTTTGGTCCACTTAGGGCAGCTTGATGAGCAGTTCTAAGATGCCTTAGTGGCTCTAGAGGTTAACAAGTGCCCCGTCAAGGTACAATATGATAATTCTGTCCATCCAAGGTGGTTTAATGAAGGGGACTTGGTCCTTTTGTGGGATCAAGCTAAGGAACCCTTGGGGGCAGGGAAATTTAATCCCATGTGGCATTATCCTTACGTGGTTAAACAAGTATTAGAGAAAGGTGCTTATGAGCTGGTTGATTATGAAGGGACAGCCTTGGTGGAGCCCAGAAATGGGCTTTATCTCAAAAAGCACTATGCATGATCTTCAGCCAGGGCTGATTGTTGTATATTATTGTACAGTTTTTGCATTGCATAGTTAGGTTTTCTTATGTTGATCGGGTTTGTTGATTAGCTTTCGTTTCTTATGGTAGATGTTGATGGGGTCTTCTATTTACATAGGATTCACTGATGGTACTAGCCACCACACTCAAAACTCAGCTTCGACTGCTTGGGTGATTTAGGCTCCTACGGGTGAAGTATTGTCTTCAGGAGGCGTATGTTTACGGCCTTCTTCGAACAATGTTGTTGAATATAGTGTTGTTATTGAGTTATTGTGTGTTGCCATTTCACATGGTGTTCATTCTATTGAGGTACGTCTTGATTCGCAGTTAGTGGTTTCACAGCTTAATGGCTTGTATCATATTATGGATGCGACATTATTACAAAGATTCTTACGTGCGAGATTTCTAGAATGAAAATTTGAGGATATAACATACATTCATGTTCCAAGATTTTGTAATCAAGTTGTTGACTCATATGCTAACTATGTGTTAGATTGGCATTTGTTTCATAGACCATAATCACATCACAAACATACATTTTACACACATGTAAATAGAAAAAAAATAGATCATCATAAAAGTTGTTCATTAATATCCAAAAAGTGACATCATAATACATAAGTGTCATATACAAAATTGGGGCTTCTGAGCCACCAAAATATAATACACGGTCATAAAAAAATGAATACACTCAGGTCTCTAAGCCTGAGGAGGAGGTGGGTTCTGATCATGATATAGCACTATGGCTCTAGCTAGCCGTCGAAAAAGTTGAACCCATGCTCGTGGTACACCAACCACCTGATGCTACATGGCCTCAGGAAATTCCTCGACTTGCGCCATGGGTACCCTATGTGTCAAGCGAATGAAGTTTGTGTGGATGCTTTGGAGCATCTGCTTTGCATCCGCACCCATGATATCATATCCTCTTCCCCTCCGTTGATGATGAGGGAAACCTTCTAGCCGCCATGGTCCTACATTTGCATACACACGACAGATTGTCACTATGTGTCGTCACACCAAAAATATGTCTTTTGAGTCAATATACCAAAAAACACAAAAAAAATTAAATAATTCAAAACTTAGAAAGTGGGTTTGGGATTCTTTACCTATGTCACCATAAGCTGCTCTTGGTGGTAGTGGCATATCCGGATCTCTGCAGAAGTCTATCCCTGCATAGGGGTAGACATCTATGGCAACGATCTGTCTCTGCCACCATGGAAAGAAGTCTACTGTGTAGGGGTTAGCCACGCTAACTCCACTCAGCCTGTGCATAACATTTTCCCAACTTCATTGGGCTAGATCCTGAACTCCATGTGGAACAGTGTCCACTCTAGGGCTTAGCCTTGGTACCCGCTCAAAGAAGAACGTGCTCGGTATGCTGCCAAACCCAAAGTTCTGCACCCTACCCATCTTGCAGTCATTGAGCTGTTGTTTCATATCGCTCAACAGTGTCGTGCTCCAGTAATACACTCTAGGTCTCATACACTCCACTACACAGAACATCATTGGCCATGAGGCTTGGTGGAGTGAAGATAACCTAGCAATCCTGCCTAATGCCCAAATTATGGCCTTTAGTCCTAGAATCTAGATAGAGTTTTTTAGGATTTGACTCCCAACCTTTTCTATCTCTGGAAAGCAGTACATGGCTATGTACTCATCAATAGTCAACCTGCCTCCTGGACCACGAGATTGGAGATTCACCATCTCTCCCCATCGAGACAAACCAGTGATAAAGTATATGTCCTCAACCTCAATGTTGACCGACATCTTGTCAATATGAAATGTCTCAGATTCAGGATCCCAGTAATCCACCAACAGCTAGAGTAGTCTTGGTTTGGCCCTCATGCTTCCAAGACACCAAAACTTGTATAAACCACATGCCCGTAATGCTTGTTAGGCCATAATATCACCTTGCACGACCTCCTCCACATCACCATGCTCTCTTTCCCTCCACTCTAACACCATCCTGCATAAAAAACCAAAGTTTTGATCAGTTTTTTCCTTTGAAAACCTTGTTTGCGGCCCTATATGTGACTGTTCTAAAAAAATCCATGTATATACACAGAAAAAACCCCGATTTCTACATGGGATGAAACGCACAATTATGGATGGCTTAAAAAATTAATTGGACAATGAAAATTCAATAAAATTGCATGAAATAGGAAGAGGAGGGCATGATAATCTACCTGGATCAAACGGGGAGAGATTCCACTGGATGATGCTCCCGGAATTCGCTTCTAAAGTTCTAAGCTCAAATACACTATGTTGGGTAAAAATTTCAAATGATATGAAAATTTTTAAATTTTTTACTATTTACAGAAAATTTTTGAAATTTTACCCACTTTCCATAGTTTTTGACCATTTTGGACCGTTTGAACTAATTTGATGATGTAGGAGTCTGTTTTGAATGCGGTTTGACCGTGGCTTTGATCCATTCGTGCCTACTGTAGGTATGATGTCTAAACTAGCATATAGGTTGGGTTTCACATCCGTTTTCATTTTTCATGACCTTATGACCATTTCATTTTAACCTTAGGTACAAACCCATTCCATCTTGTCATGGAACCTTCTTGCTACTTTTAGAAGTGACATGTTGTGAATGGTAGAGCTTTACCATACATGGGTACCCTAGTTAGATCATGTTTTGCATTTGGTTCCCATGCCGACATTTTTCCTTTAGGGTGTGGGAGTCCTTTGTATAGTACCGCCATGATTTTGAGCAAGAGCTTCATACTCCTCTTGACCTTTATGCTGGCCTTTTCCCCAGGACTCCCTTGTATATGTAAAGTTGTAATTGCATTATCATGATTTTTGCTTGCCTTTTTTAGCCTTATGTCGGCTTCCCTTACTCTAATTATCAACCATATATCCCGAGCTTGTCTCATGTCTAGCCATGTAGAGTCATTTTATATATCTTTTGCAGCTTGATTCCCCATTTTTGACTGGGAGGGGACTTTCCCCCGAGTGTCGTTATCTTGCACCTATTTTCTTGGATTGATAATAGGTATGTTCCACTGCTTGGAACTAGTTTGTTTTCCCTTTGACACTCGTCTCCTCCTAGATTTGTAACTATAAATCACTTTTATTCTTTTTCAATCTTTTCAAAATATCTGAAAAAGTCCAAAAAAATAAAAAAACCAAAAAGTCGGACAGGAAAAGATGTTATCTTTGGAAGTAGTCGAGTCATGTCACCTTTGAACAAAGCACTGTATATCACATATGTTGGTTGGGTTAGTATTTTTACTTTGGGAGTTGTACTTGTATCTCTGATTTTACCTCCACCGATTGGTTAAGCTTCCAGTCCCTATGGAGCCTCTGTTGATGCCTCATGCATTGTAGAGATGTCCCAGTTTTGTATATTGAGTCTATGCTGCCTACATTCAATCACCATTCGCCTTTATGCTCTTGTTCAAAGGAATTTGAAGCCTAAGTCGACCATTCCTCAGTTTTCTTGACTTTGCATGTTGGCCATTCCTGGTACTATTACTGGTTCGTGCACATCTTGTTCGAGTCCTTCCACATTATATAGTGTTTCTGAGTACCTCGTGTTGGTTTATGGGGGATGCCTTAATGCTCTCCTTCCAGTAGATTCCATCCCATCAACTTCAGATCATTTATTATGGGATAGGAGTCTAGAGTCATTTGAGTGCCTTGAGACTTACAGTCAATAGAGGTAGGTTCTCTCGCCATCAACAGTTTTGGGAATACATCAATGTCCCCTAACGATGGATTCTTCCAAGTGTTCGACCTCAACACATTTATTTGCACTTGTTAGATTTCACTCTAATACCTTGATTTCCATTTTCATTATTGGTGGGTGATCTCCCGTCTATTAATGGTATACATCAATGATCGGTAATCAGACGATGGACTACTATGTTTGACATCAAAAATAGTAGGACATGTACTCGTAGCAGTTTGTGTAGAATATTTTCCAGACTGGTGGCATTTCATATATGCTACCTCATTGATCGTGCCAGTGTTCATGAGATTTCAGCTCTCGTGACTTTATTCCAGTGTATGTCAAATATCCTCAGCCATTATGGAGATCTTGATCCATGGTATATCTTCAGATTTCATGGATATATTGGTCCTTTGTATATATTCATCATGAATATTCTGATCTATTGTATATTGTACATGGCGATGACCACACATGTCACAGTTTGTATATCATGCCTATTCATGGCCATTGTACTTTCATGTATCTAGGGCTACTATATGTATTTGCAGTCATATGTGAAGTTTGATTATTGTATTATAATATTGGATGGCTGGTTCTTCCACCTGTTTCTTCCTCACTCCACCTCTAGGATGGATTTATAATGTATTTCGGCCATCATGTTACCCCTCTGACCTCACACATTAGGGGGCATCTTTTATAGCTGATTTTACCACACCTGGTTGATCACACTTTTATGGCCTTCCCTGTCCCTCTGTAGACTATTTGGACCCCATGGACTATTTTTGTACCTTTTATGTTTCCAAGATCATCCCTAAAAAAACTCATTATTTGTTGTATGCGACTTTTAATCCCTTTCTCGCGTATATACATGGATATTACCCCTAAACCCGCATACATCGAGATGTGTGCAAAAGGCCAAAGATTTTTGGAGTTTTCCTTGATGTGGATCTGAGTCACTTGTCTCTTGGCCTTCCATATTCCTCGGGATCACTCGTATTTGACCTTGCATTACCCCAATGAAGCACTATATAAGAAACCCTTTGGATACATTGAAGAAGAGGAATTAAAGGGAAAGAAAACTATATTCCATTGTTTCTGTAGCTTGCTTATACTTGAATATGCATCCCTTTGTCCCTTGGAGCACTTTGCGTTCTTCCCAAGCTTGCCTTTGCTTGTGAGCTTGCTATTGAGAGATGGAGGATTGAGGTGGTGGAGGCCCAGGTAGAGGACTCAGTTTCTCTGGTTCGTAGACATGCCGACAGAGGTTGTCACTTGTGTAATATATGATTTATTTAATAGAAATATCTTTTCCTGTCTAATGATGTGCATTTAAATGAATATTGAATTCATGTATGTGTGTAATTTCTTATGTATCATTGATTATATATGCTAGAGTAGACCTAACACTATATCATATAGCATGCTTTCCTTGTTTACTATTGTTGAGAGTAAATTTCTAACACAAGAGGGATTGGAAAAAGCTCAATGGGGATCTACTACAACCGTCCAAAATAAGGTATGTTTTGAGATCCTTTAGAGTTAGATGTTGTATTTCTCTTGCATATGGGGAAGGGATTGATTTCTGTGGTTTCTCTCTTTGTTGTGGTATACCCCAAGCCATAGGAAGTTTTCTCCATAACAAGGAGTATTCAGAGGTATGGTAGATATGCTTCTAAATCAGAATTATGGAGTGAGGAAGAGATTCTCAAAGACAAGTCAGTATTTAATGAAAAACCACAATTAACGTAGATGACTCTAGGAGACAGATAGGTGGATTATCAAAGAAAGACCTTGAGATTTATGATTCTGATCTATCAGAAGATGAATCTATATCACATTTATTAGAAAATTATTTAAATATGGAACTCAAGGCATAGTTTATATGACCTTGGAACTACGCACTTGTTACAGTGTTTTGAAGAATCAACTGGCTTCTCTGGCTCATCTAGAAGTTCGATGTTGTGATTCTGAAGAATATGAGACAAGATGTCCATATTATTCTTGAAATATTTATTCTATGAATGAAATCCCTTGTTGCAATAAGAACACTCAGATGTACTTCCTTTCTTCTTGACTCTCTTCATTGAACCTTCATCAGTAGGCTTTGAACTATCAGCTTCAATATCTGACTTTGGCTTCTTCTCTTTCACAATTTGCTTCTCTTTGGACTCTTTCTTCCTTGAACTATGAGAGCATGATAATTTCCCTTGGAATATATAAGAATACCCATATAGATCAATATATATTTATCCTTTGTCAGTGAATCAAAGAATGTACTCAAAGAAGGAATTTTCCAATTATAAATAACAAGCCTATTAGCATGAAAAATAGACACAAAACTGAGTATTTAGGACCCAATTTTGATAGGATGGAAATGATCAATTGATATTAATTATTATTAATCCCTCATTTCTTGATAAATAGAACAAGTGAATTGAATCTGGTGAAGAAACCCTCAATGAGAAGAACTCATTCTCCAATTGATGTGCTCTTATCTCATCTTGAACTCAAAAGAGAGACTCAAGTTTGGTCCATACTTGGTTTGGAGTGGTCAAACCATCTATATGAAAGAGTATATTAGGGGAAATAGAGATGCAAAGAAATCCATAGGCTTCATCCAACCTATTATTCTACTTAGCTTTCTCCACAACAAAATTTGGTTCATTTTCTAAATCCATAGAAACTCTATAGAGTCCCTTACTGCGCAATAGAATGCCAATTTTGGATTTCCATTGATGATAGTTGAAGGAATTCAAGATCATATCTAAAGAAGAATCCATACTGAGATGTTGATGTGCGCAAGAAGAAACTCTCTGCAACCTGCACAAATAAAACTAGGAGAAAATCTTGTAGTCTCAAATAGCAAGCTCTTCTTTAGAGAGGAATAAGAGACTAGATGCACTCTGATAGAAAGAAAAGATATATCCTTAAATATGTTGAACTTGAACAACCTTGTGCTTTGATACCATGTGTAAATTCTAGATTTGATACCATTAAAAAAAGAGCCTTGATGCAAAGAAGAATCATGGGAGTTAGATATTTCTACTAAGATAATTGTCGCAAGCATGTACAATGAAAATAAAGAGATGAATGGTAAGAATGGATACAAGAGAAGTGAAGAATGATCCAATATATTTCCATGTATTATTGATCAACATAGTGTACATAAAAAATGCATCCTTCATAGGTAAATTTGAGTTTCTTAGGAGACAACTCATGCTAGCTCATACAACAGACTTACCAAATATGATAAACCCCGATAGGTGGATAAAGCACTTCCCAAATTAGTAAAGGACCTCACGGATTAGATAAAGCATGAGTGAGTTGTCATGAATGATGGAAAAAAATTCTAATCATGGAATATGGAGAGAAAATAATGGAGGATGGGTTGGAAACAAAGGATAGTCAGTTTCCTAGTTGACTAGCTTTACATGATCCACAAAAAAGATGGATAAAAGTAGAATAAAGACAGAAACTGTAGGAAGGCACGGTTACTAACTTTGGAAATCAATAAAATAGGCAGGATCAGTCCAGAATTGGGCTAAAATCGCTCCTAGGGTATATATGGCAAGTGTTGACCATGTGGTGCAAGTGGATGCCAACTATCTAGGCTAGTGGGTACGAATTTAATAAAAACTTATTTAAATATGTTATCCTAAGTTATGAAGTGGGTTTATAAGATTCCCACAGAAGATAGAGTTCTAGAATTTTGAGATAAAGTAGTGAGGTGTCAATATATTTAATGACTCATGTAATTCAGTCGGGAGTTATTAGCATGATTCGATGAGTCATTAGAAATTCTATTTTTAGAGAGAAATTAGCATGAATTAGGAGTGTTGTTGAGAATATTGAGGATCTAAACCAGAATTAGTTTCAGGATCCTTTGTTTAAATATGTGTAATATTAAGAGGCATGTATGGGGGAGAGGTGTCCAATCAGTGAGAAATCATTCCATAAGATGTCAAGTTAGACTTAGGAAAGTAGAGCGGCAATCACTGAGATATCTACAGTTTATGTTGTGAATGAAAAGGCAGGATTTGCATGATATTATGTTGTTGACACAAACGCAGCCAACAAAACTAGTTGATATGGGTTCTCACTCTATCGACACCAAAACCACTGCGATCTCCCTGAGCACTGGCCCAGACAGGTTTGTCACATACCCATTTAGCATAACTAAACATATGGAAAAGAAATGGAGTAAATTTTTATTTGCTTATAACCAAAAGGACAACCATGTTAAACTCCTAGGAGTGTATAGTCACATGATAGCATTTTAACCATTCAGCACCATGGATATAAATTCTTACTTGAAATTGAAACCCATTTTAATTTCTTCCTTCATGTTTTTACCAACAATAAAAGGACAAGTCAGTTAAAAGTAACAAATCCATTAAGGAGTGCGTTAAGGATAAAATGGACAATCCAGATTTTACTTTCAGAATTGCTACATTACGTAGTTATGACTCATTCTATTGATTCATACCGGATAGCAAATTTCTATAAGAGACTATTTATTAATTCCGTAAGGTCACAACTATTCGTTAGTACATTCAAATCTTATTTGTATTCATGTAGTTATACATCAAGAAATCATCTTGTTCATTAAGCAAGTAGTAATTGATTTCTCACTTAACATTATATGTATCTGAATACCAAGTAAAAACTCAATCTCACATAAAACACAATATCAAATAAAACAGAGATGAAATACATAAGATGTACAGGTAAGAGAAAATACACCAAATATATGTTCTTCACCCAATCCATGGGTTACATTCAAATATTAATGCATTAGGTTGGGGCCTTAATCAACTTTCAGTCCATATTAAATGCAACATAAGATATAACACATTAAGTGCACATAATCTAATATCGAGACCACATAAGATGCAACATAAGATATAATATATTAGGTGCACATAAGATAATTTGGAGACCACATAAGATGCAACATGAGAAAGACACAAATGTACATGGTTCACCCCATCTAGGGGTTATGTCCACCAAAGTTTATTAACCCTTTTATTAAATTCTCAACCCAAAGAATTACAATTTCTGCAACACATACATTGCAACTAACATTTCTTGCAAGGTAACCTTATAGTAATTTTACATTCTAACATAACTCGGGACCTCTATATACCAAGGAGATACTAAGGATGGAGGGGAGAGGATAGAACAATCACTAGTCCTGTGCCTGCTGCTAGTCTTCTAGACTTGTATACATTGAAGCTTGTAAATTTATGGAGCCAAGTCATGGCCAAGATGTCCCAGCTAAACAAAGAATTAATCATATACAGTAGATCCTTTAAGACTATTCAAAATCCTGTAACATCCCTTTTTATTCGATCTGAATTTAACCAATCGAGAAAACACCAAGGATAGTCAGAGGAGAGGCAACAAAGTTAGCAAGCTAGCAGCAAAGCTCACTTAGAGTGGAGGTAGAGGTATCTTTAATGGCACTGAGCCTACCATGTTCATATATTTCACCCACCTTAGCAGGTACGCACTACTGAAAGTATTTCGTTTAGAAAGAATATCCCATTTGGGTACTGAGCCTACCGTACTGAAAATCCTATACCAATTCTCCTACCGAGGCCTAGCAAGATGCTACGATATTAATTAGTCATTTCTCTTTACATTAGACCCTTGCTCAATTACACAGGTTCCAAGTTGAGTGTCAACGTTGTGGGTTTAAAGTACTTGGCTTGGTTGGGCGAAGTTGTGGTTTGCTCGGTGGTTGTCCCCTTTATACAATACGACTCTCTAGTGTTCAAAATAGAATCCCATGCATGGGAAGCTATGAGTAAGCGGAATTACTGCAAAAAATATTCATGGAGATATCTCTTGCAGCATATTAACAAATTCGATAAAAAATGTGGATCTCTTTACTTGTATGCAAATCAGTGAGCCAGGGATGGATACTGAGGACATATTATCCTCCACTTCTCCAATGACAATCATGATCAATCATTGTTGAGAAGGGGACCAATTTGGAAGTTTTGGTCTGCTTGGCATCACGATCCAAGGTAAGCATCGACTAAGGTCAGAAGAAGTTAACATATGGTGCTGGTGTAAAATCTTGTGTATGACCGATCTCATACAAAGTTATAAAATGTGGACGATATTTCCAGTTTGATACAAATATAAACTTTGGCTCCGATATGAATGCGTACGTGGGTCAATAAAACTAGAGTAAATGTTGCATATACAAAATTGCTAGTACAACTAAAACAAGCAGTTGTGAGTCCTAAAAACATGGGCAAGGGTTTTCAAAATTACGCACACTTTAGATCTGTATACCATAAATATACAACTCATACCCTAGAAAAATTTAAGAGAATCAGATCGACATCGTAGATCCCATACCTCGGTTGCATACAACGATCAGTACTAGATGTTAGATCATATACACTAGAACCCCACATCCACACACAGGAATTAGTTGGTTTTCCCATTATGGCACGGTCGCGAGTCCATTTTAATAACTGGATCTTATTGAAATTGCATACAATGTTGTACATTCTCAATCAGTGGGGCAACATGAGATGCAAATGTGTTATCTAAGCTAGACATTTCATCAAATGCAGCCACATTTCACTATCAAGCAGAGGACCTATGTCAAAATGCTCGAAGGTTCTCCATTCACAGAAATTGGAGAAAACCTAATAGACACTGGATCAAGCCCACACCTATTCTAATAATAAGGTAGCGATCAAAACACCCTTCAACGAATGCCCCGATTTGAACCATGTGTCATCGCATCTCTTGGAAGTGAAAACGCCCCAGATGTGCAAACCGAGATCCTCTCTTTTCTCCTATAAAACAAATGATGAGCCCTTTATAAAGCTCAAAAATTTCTATTTATTCGAAGCGCAGAGATCCTTTTTCCCCTCCTAAACGATTTTCAGCAGTCAAATCCATCCTAAAATCCCTAACGTCTCCATAATCCATCCACATCTCTCAATAGTAAATATCAATCAGGAATTAAGTAACACCTCCTTAATCCACGTCTCTTCAACAGTAAATATCAATCAAGAATTAAGTAACACCTCCTTAATTTATGTCTCTCAATAGTAAATATCAATCATGAATTAAGTAACGCCTCCTTAATCCACGTCTCTCAACAGTAATTATCAATCAAGAATTAAGTAACGCCTCCTTAATTTATGTCTCTCAATAGTAAATACCAATCAGGAATTAAGTAACGCCTCCTTAATCTATGACTATAAAATAGGT
>LPNX010222881.1:167512-185938 GCA_001517045.1 Pseudotsuga menziesii | reverse complement strand
TATATATATATATATATATAATTCCTTTTACTATATAATGCTTCATTATTGTATGCTGTACATGAAATCTATAACATGCTCCACTACTGAAGTTTCTTTCCCTAAAATGCTTCCACTTTTATATAGGAAATTCTTTTCATACATATATATATTTTCTTCTATTATACATATATAATGTTTTATAATATACATGTCTTCTTAATACCTTTGATAAAAGGTGAGGTGAAAGTAACCTCATTGTGGTGAAGGTTTCCATTCCTCTTAAAACCTCTTTATGGTCTATTTGTATTTTACATTTTGTAGTTACTCTTAGGTTATCAAGTGTGTTTTATGTGATAATTTCCTCATGTTCAAGCCCTTGGATCGTAAGCCCCCAATAAGTAAATTACCAATTTAAGCGTGTGAGAAATCAACCAGTGTCTAATAAGTGGCTTAAGGTCGAAGGTGAGGATGGTGGCTGGTTCCTATGTCAACACCGCGATGATACCCAATTACCTTTACTCAACCTCCAAGGTTTCCCTCATTGATTACCCTTCCCTAGTGGATTAGTTTCCAGTCATTTTAAATTGCACCAATGTTTTTTTTTCTCCTAAATCTACATATTTAGGGAATTAATAACCTACTTACTAGGTTTTACTAGTGGGGCCTTGGCCTTGACCTCCTCACCAGAAAAACAAGTACAATAACATTAAACCATTACAAAATACTTAGGGCATATAAGAGGGATATTACATTCCTTCCCCCTTAAAACAACACCATCCTCGGTGTTATTGTTTTTCTAGCCCATCTTTCTTCTTCTCATGAGCCATCTTTTCTTGCTTCTCCTTTTTCGTCCTGATATCTGTCGATATTTTGTTTTTCTTCTGAAGTCACTATCATTCAAGACCTGTGGTTTCATGCAACAATATCGGGTCTAGCCCAAACTTTATTCAGTAATTCATGTCCAAAATTATAATTCAATCTTAAACATAAGCCATGGATCCTTTTTCACTATAACAATTTGCAATTTATGGAACATCTTCTATCATAATACCCCATTATTTTTCCATAAATTAATTGATTGATTGGTAAGACATAGTTACTCATCTTTTTGGAGGACGTATTTTATCTCCAACCTTTGGATAATCTTAACACATAGGTAATCCTTTCTTCACATTAAGGCATGTAACTGTCCAATTACTTGGAAAATTTGTTAACACATCTTTCATTTTGTTAATTTTGCAAACTTTCCCTTGAGTTCTTTTCCAATTCTTGTGTGGACTTACGTCTATTTCTGAGGTTACTCTCCCTTTTGATCACTAGTCAAAGGTTTTCTCCTCAGCGACATCAAACAATGTCTTGTCTTCCAGATGTCCAGCTTTACCTAGGTCTTGATATTGATATCATAACTCTTTCATGGTTCCCCTCGAGCCTCCTCATTTGAGTCTAGAAATTCCTTTCCTCTGAAAGTAAGGTAGAGTTGGATCATCAATGTTTCTTGCCACATCATATGCCTAACACCAATGTGCTCAAACGGAAATCATTTGCCTAACACCATTGTGCTCCCACAGCATGTATGCCTAACACTAATGTGCTCACACGGCAATCACTTTCCTAACACCATTGTTCTCTCACATCATGTATTTTCCTTATTCATTTTTAATGTTAATTACAACCTTTTACTATTTGTGACACACACATCTTTGGTGCTTAACGTGACTTCATTGTTATTGTCCCAATTCGTAAAATTGGCTTCATAGTTAATATAATTAACATCTATCAATAAACAATAATTTCATTAATCAACATTTCATGGGTCGTAATGATTTGTACCTCTACCAAAATCCTGATTCATACAATTTGGGAAACCAAGAATAACTCCTTACTCATTTTGAGCAATTGAGCACAACTTGTTATACGCGAGTGAATTTATAACCCATGCTTATAATCCATGTTTTTAATGTATTAGGTCAATGGCCATAATCATGGTAAAACCCTACAACATTAGTACCTAACATCATAATCCATAGTTAACCCCTGGTTCACAAAAACCTTGTAATAGGAAGATTATAATAAGATAAGGAGTAAGACAACACTCGTTCTTTCATTACTTAAGCCAATGAATTTGGTAATCTGGTAGTCCAGTTCAATTGGTAGTGTTCCAGGCATACTCCTGTAATGTTAGTCCATAACCTTATATGACGTTAATCAACTTATCATTTCAAATACAAATATCTTTAGACATCCTTACTGGTCTATATTTGGATAATTTCGAGTGAAGGGACATTCCAACTTTACACAATATTTATGAGTAGCAAGCTAGGGGCATAGAAATTCCAATTGCTATATAGTGTCTTTAGAGGTAGCAATATACTTCTCAATGGAGCCATTGTACTTTTAGAAAAGAGGAGCAAGCTACAAATTCATATAAGTTAAAATGAAGACAGAAATGAATAGTGCTCATTAAGGGTAACCGCAGATTCTAGCACATTATTTCCCGAAATCAATATACTCTTTCCATAGGAACTTTCAGCATTGGTGCAACACACTTTATCCAATGTGGTGGAATGTGTCATGATTCATTATATTAGATACAAATCATTCCTAAGGTGGTAGTCACCTAAACATAACTCACTCTTTAACACAAGAACATAGTCATAGAAGAATACATTGTGATACTTTACATAATTTCCCAATCACTTAACTCTAGTATTAGATACTACACCTTGTGTTATCATACATTTCATGGAATACACCAATACCCTACAGGGTATTGTTTTGCTAGGCTGCACACTCTACTTCTACTTAGGCTTGGCCTATAGAGAGCCTTTAATTTAGACTTTCATTTAATTTATAATCAATGTGTGTGACTTTTTCTTTTAACCATACAAGGAATGATTTGTTCTAAACCAAATCTTATGAGTAAGCCTAACATTCTTATGCCTAAAACCTTCTTTGAAAATGAATGGTGTCTCCCAATTTCCTGAAGCATTTGATGTTTTCTACACTACCCAAATTTAAGGGTTTTTGGGATTCTTTGCAAATATTTCTTTTACAACATAAAAAGCTCAGCATAAAGTAACATATGACTTACATTATTCCCTAGTAATGAGTACTACCATGTATTCCTTTATATAACTTTCAACCTGTATCTCTAACAACCTATGCATTTTCCTTTTCTAAGGAACCCATAGTTTTCATTACTCCTCTATTTTGGTGACCTATGTTTAATAGGTCCCCGCTAGTATGGGTATATTAGTTTCCATCTATACATGTATATCCATAGCTAGAGGTGATTCTAAGAAAATGATAACAATTTCTTCATTAATGTATCAGTAAAATTTATAGACCAACCTCCTATTTTGGGCGGGTGTAAACATAAACATAACATGCAAGAACTCACCCATTTTTGGTTTTAAATCTATTATTATTGTGGTAACATACTTTCCCATGATATTTATTTCTTTATCCTTTTTTTTACCTCCTTCAATCCTTGAGGGTCTGCTCGGATAACTTAGTCCTTGTCCTTCATTGTCATGTATCCATTGAAAAAAATATTTTATTGATTAGTATACATGCCTTCTAACTTCATATTGATCCCAAATATGCCCTAGTGCTGTCACTTCAGCTCTGATACCATTTGTAACATACCCATTTAGCAGAACTAAACATATGGAAAAGAAATGGAGTAAATTTTTCTTTGCTTATAACCAAAAGGACAACCATGTTAAACTCCTAGGAGTGTATAGTCACATAATAGCATTTTAACCATTCAACACCATGGATATAAATTCTTACTTGAAATCGAAACCCATTATAATTTCTTCATTTATGTTTTTACCAACAATAAAACAACAAGTCAATTATAAGTAACAACTCCACTAAGGCGTGTGTTAAGGATAAAACGGACAATCCACATTTTACTTTCGAAATTGCTACATTACTTAGTTATGACTCATTCTATTGATTCAAACCAAATTGCAAAACACCGTAAGAGACTATTTATTAATTCCGTAAGGTCAGGGCTATTCATTAGTGCATTCAAATATTATTTGTATTCATGTAGTTATACATCAAGAAATCATCTTGTTCATTAAGCAAGTAGTAATTGATTTCTCACTTAACATTATATGTATCTTAATACCAAGCAAAAACTCAATCTCACATAAAACACAATATCGAATAAAATGGAGATGAAATACATAAGATGCACAGGTAAGAGAAAATACGCCAAATATATGTGCTTCACCCAATCCATGGGTTATGTTCAAATCTTAATACATTAGGTTGGGGCCTTAATCAACTTTCAGTCCACATTAAATGCAACATAAGATATAACACATTAGGCGCACATAATCTAATATCGAGACCACATAAGATGCAACATAAGATATAACATAGTAGGCACACATAAGATAAGTTGGAGACCACATAAGATGCAACATAAGAAAGACACAAATGTACGTGGTTCACCCCATCCAGGGGTTACGTCCACCAAAGAATTACAATTTTCTGCTACACATCCGTTGCAACTAAGATTTCTTGCAAGGTAACCTTATAGTAAATTTACATTCTAACATAACCTAGGACCTCTATATACCAAGGAGATACTAAGGATGGAGGGGAGAGGATAGAACAATAGCTATTCCTGTTCCCACTGCTAGTCTTCTAGACTTGTATACAGTGAAGATTGTAAATTTATGGATCCAAGTCATGACCAAGATGTCCCATCTAAAAAAAGAATTAAGCATATACAGTAGATCCTTTAAGACTATTTGAAAGCCTATAACATCCCTTCCCATTCCATCTGAATTTAACCAATCGAGAATATACTAAGGATTGTCAAAGGAGAGGCCACAAAGGTAGCAAGCTAGCAGCAGATCTCGCTTAGAGTAGAGATAGAGGTGTCTTTAATGGCACTGAGCCTACCATGATCATATATTTCACCCACCTCAGGAAGTACGCACTACTGAAAGTTTGTCGTGTAGAAAGAATATCCCATTTGGGTACTAAGCCAACCACACTGAAAATCCTATACCGATTCTCCTACCGAGGCCTAGCAAGATGCTATGATATTAATTAGTCATTTCTATTTACATTAGACACTTGCTTGATTACACAGGTTCCAAGTTGAGTGTCAAGGTTGTGGGTTTAAAGTACTTGGCTTGGTTGGGTGAAGTTGTGGTCTACTCGGTGGTTGTCCCCTTTATACAATACGACTCTCTAGTGTTCAAAATAGAATCCCATGCATGGGAAGCTATGAGTAAGCAGCATTGCTGCAGAAAATATTCACAGAGATATCTCTTACAGAATATTAACACATTCGGTCAACAATGTGGATCTCTTTACTTGTATGCAAATCAGCGATCCAAGGATGGATACTGAGGACGGATTATCCTCCACTTATCCATTGACAATCATGATCAATCATTGTTGAGAGGGACCAATTTGGAATTTTTGGTCTGCTTGGCATCATGATCCAAGGTAAGTATCGGGTAAGGTCGGAAGAAGTTAATAGATGGCGCTGGTGTAAAATCTTGTCTATGACCGATCTCATACAAAGTTATAAAATGTGGAAGATATTTCCAGGTTGATACAAATATAAACTTTGTCTCCGATCTAAATGCGTACATGGGTAAATAAAACAGAGTAAATTCTGCATATAGGAAATCACTAGCACAGCTAAAACAAGCAGTTGTGAGTCCTAAAAACATGGGCAAGGGTTTTCAAAATTATGCACAGTTTAGGTCTGTATACCATAAATATACAACGCATACCCTAGAAAAATTTAAGAGAATCATATCGATACCGTAGATCCCATACCTTGGTTGCATACAACAATCAGTACTAGATGTTAGATCGTATATGTTATACCCAAATCCTGTCACCAATATGTGATGAGATCCTTAACCCCTATGTTTTCCCTAAATCCCAAACTTGGAGTGGAAAACTTGCTCTAGATATCAATTCTACATGAAAAAACCTAGCACCGCGCTTTCCCTTTGGCTGATGAGTGGTACCTTGTTCATCACTGCCTGTGTCTTGTTATAGAGAAGCAGTGCCACCGCGTTTATGCTTTGTTATTGGAGCGGTTCTCACCTAAACTGCTTTATCATAAGGGAACAAAAGCGGTACCCTTGGTAAAAATTGAAAAAGAGAAGTTTCTCGAGGCTTCTAGAACTTGAGCCTCGTGTCCTCCCTTACCCCTCTCAATATGGGTTAGTTGGAGTCGATATCCCTATTGGTAGGATCTTAGAGCCACCTCACCCACATCTCTCTCAACTATCCCTATCCATTGAGCCTTATAAATACAAGCTCATATCCATAGTTGAGGGAGAGAACTGAATGGTATTGTTATGTCGTTGAATTGACTATCTAGTCCAATCCATTGGAGAGCACAAGAGAGCAGGTTGGAGCTGTCAGAGATGAGGTGTTTGTCTTGTGGAGGAGTTTATCAACACTAAGGCAATGGTTGTAAGCTTCTTCATTCATTTCTTAATGCAAAGCTGATTTTCATCCCACATATCTATTGTATTGATCTCGCATGTATATGTTACTAGATTCCTTAGTCACTAGTATGGATGTGTGAATAATGTTCTGGTAGCTTTGATGTTCTTGTTTGTTTGACATGTTCTGCAAGTACACAGGTTCATCATCAAAGCATTATTCTAGATGTTTACAACATTCAAGGAAGGTCTTCATCCTTTGTCGTTCACTCATTTGTTCTGGATCTCAACCATTCAGACTAGAGGAACAACTTCTATTTGTAGAAGGTGCAATATTCCTAATTACAAATATGGCGAATCCACTAGGGAACAAAGCAAATTTCAGTTGATCTGATCTTCCTCAGTCCTTGAACACTTGTCTGAATCCAAGCTCCAGCTTCTAACTCTCTTCAGTCAGATCTGCCATCTGAATTAGTGAATTTTGGTTTAAAACTTTCAGATCCGAACTATTTCGACATTATATGCTCTTTTTTACTAGCAATTCATCAGTATTTACCTTGATTTGATCAATTTTTAACTTGAATTCTTGTTCTCCTTGTGTTTTGTATCTATTCAGGGAATTGCACATGTGTTGTTGGCAAGAAGTGGTGCCATCACCTGAACTCTGTTAGCCAGAAGCAGTGCCACCGCCTGAACCTCATTATCCAGAAGCAGTGCTCATCTAGAATCGCTCTGTCAAGACCCCTCCAGTGCAGTGCCAGATAGGCCTTGTTCCAGAACTTGTTTTTTGTAATTTTTTACAAAAAGTAGAGTTTGGTTGCTTTCAGTCCTGGACTGTCAGGCTTGTTAGTTTGAATTTGAATGCTCATGGTTGAAAAATTTGTGGTAAAATTGGTTTGATTGAAGAATTCAAAAGCTAGATTAGGCTTGTTGATTATTCATTTGCTTTCATGCTTGTTGGTTGTGATTCTGAAAGGAATTTTCGAAAGCTTAGATTTCAGTTAGATCTCTTTTCGTTTCGTTTATAAAGACTGAAAGAAAAACCATTTGCTTATCTTAATTTCATTTTTTTTCATAGAGGACTTCTTTTTGCTTTTAAAAAAGAATTTGTTTTATTGAGATTAGGTCATTATTATTACTGAGCATAGGGCACTGGATCTCTGATTAGCCTCACAAGCTTTCAGGTTCCCTTTGTTCTTTTGTCTCTCTTGCATTAGTACTCTATCATCAAAAGAAAAAATAGTGTAGTTTTAAGTAAGATCTATCTATGTTTAAAAGAAAAATAAAAAAAATAGAGTGCATATGCATGTAGAGTGTTTGTTGTTTTTCTTTTAGGAAAAGAGACTCTTACCCATTCAAAAATAAAAATGAGCTTGGAATGTGTTCCTTGTCTTTGGATTTGATTTGTTCAAAGTAGTTGTTTGGGAATTTTTGGTTTTCAAAATGAAAAGAAAATACTCTCTCTCCCTCTCGTAAGTAGGCATACCTCGAATAGTAAAGTGAAATATTTGCATCTACATATATGCATGGTTTTACTTTTCTATCAAAATTCCATGCATTCACCTAACCGTCCACTTTAAAATTAACGGTAGTTACAGGATTAAAATTTACATAGCAATTTGAGTGATAGGCTAGATACGTGTTCAGGCATTGTTAAGCATAGGAGTTGTCGTTACTCATCTGCATTACATCCCGGGACTCACGTGGTTCTTCCACGTACTGTCAGTATATCGAACAGCCTTTCACGTACCCTTGAGGTATATAGAAATGTACTTCATGTACTCGATTGTATATAGGAAGGCCCCTTGTGAATGGTTGTGCATTAGATAGCACTACTACCAATTTGAGCTCCCACGTACCTTGCGTATATCAGGAGACCCCACTAGGATACCTTATCTATCTAAGAAAAGCCCTTTGGTCATCTTTCTTGGAGCCATACACCGAAAACAACATTCAGGGAGATTACTATGCACGTACACTTGTGGTATATCACGAGTGGCACCTTCTTGAAAATCCGGGTTAGAGACTTGACTATTTGAACTCCTCCTATCATTTAAGTTTGCTTGTTTGGCCTATAGCTTGAGTAGGGAAATTTTTGGTGTGTTTTCTAGTTTTGAGAACCTAGGTTAGATAGGAACTGTATAAACTGGCTGAATTAAGACAGTCCAAAAGAGTATGGGGCTTGCCACCTAATTTTATTCATGTTTCAGGAGAAGATCCTATGGAAGCTATCGACCAAGGAACTGCTACCAACTCCCAAGTGGGAGAAAATGTGGTTGTAGAAAATGGAGATCCATATCCTTCGCACGGTACTCCCTTGGTCCAAAAACCTTATAGGGGAAATATTTCATTCCATTCTCCCATAGAAGGACATGTTGATGATACTACTTGTCTAGAATATGGTCCCAATGCTCCATTTTGGGATACCTCTATCAGACAAGCCATTACTTCGTTTGGCACCCGTCCAACCTCTTCTGAAGATATTTCACCAAATGAAGAAGAATGTAGACAATACCAGGCAGCTATTCTTTATGCAAGAGAACTTGAGAAGAAAATAGATAACATATTGGGTACACCACCACCTTGATCAACATTATTTCCTCGTAATCCGGACCCTAGGCCTGTGGGATATCACCCACTTGCTGATTCTATGAAACCCATTGAACCGATTCTAGATTGTGCTATGACTCCACATAATCCAGGTCAAACTAATAACCCCACCACCTCCCATATTATGTCTGTTCCAAATCCTCCCGGGTCTTCTGCACCTTGCGAACAAAATTCAATTCCTATTTCATCAATACCTTCTAGTGCTGGGGGGGAACCCCCAGCATGGCCTACGTTACATGTCACTAGAGTTGTAGCTAGTCATGGATAGACCTCTAGTATAGAGAAATCTACAGTCTATGTCCCCCCTACCCATACGAATGTGGTTAACCCCCCATCTAGTTCAGTTCAGCCCTTGGGGGCACAACTTGTAACCAATCAAACCTCTTGGGGGTATGGTTACACAACAAATCAAGTACATGTAGGAAATATCAATTACCAACCCACTGCTATAGGAATTCCTTATGCTATAATTCCATATCCTAGTAATACTTTCACTCCATGGGGGGCAACCCAACTAGTCCTACATGCCATCTATGGGAGGGATACCTATACATACTGCGGGGGGTGCCGACGGACCACCTTATGGAGGTCCTTCCCCTAGGGGGGCTAATGGTTCTGGAGGGCTTGGTGACTTTCCTCCTCATGGTCCTAATGGTCCTAGTGGTCCTGGTGTGCCTGGTGGCTTCCATCCTAATGGTCCCAGAGGGTTTGGTGGCCCTCCTCCTAGTGGTTCTAGAGGCTCTGAATGCTTACCTCCCAGGGGTACTGGAGGGTCATATGTTCCTCCTCCTGGTGGTACCAATGGTCTTGGTAATCACAGAGGCCCTGGAGTAACTGGTGTTCCTCCACTTGGAGGCTCTGGCGGTCCTAACAGTATCGATCCTAGAAATCAACCCCCTACCGGTGGATCTTCCGATGGTTCTTCATCACAACAACATGTCTATCAGTCTACTTATGGTCTTTTTGCAACTGTAACTATTTTCCCAAATTTTTTAAATTTTGGACCCTCCTTTTAATTTCATTTTTCCTGGGATTGCTTGGATTGCTTAACTCTATTTTTGTTTTCCCTCTGCAACAAATTTGGATTGTTTAAAGTTAATGTGAGGTCAGATGTTTTCATGCTTTTTGGAAAACTGCTTTTGTCTGCCAATGCTTTGGACTTTGCAGTTTAAAGTTGATTTGAAAATGATGTCCTTTGATCTGAATGATTTCCTACATTTCTATCAGAATTATATTTATGTTTGAATCGAAACTTTAGTTCTCTTTGTCACCGTTGTTTCGGAGGTGAAGCAAACTATTTCTATCGCGGCCCAGCTGAAAGTTTTCTGGAACTTAACTATTTTTTATTTGGTTTTTTAGAGGTCACTTGAACAGTGAATTGGGGCCATAGTTCTCTACGCAGCCGCCGTTGCGAAAGCTAATTAATAAATCTCCCGATGGACAGTCACGTTTTTGCCGATGGTTTTTATCTCCTTTTTTTATTTTGATTTTAAAACCTTTGACTATCGGCATTTTCTATTTTATCACAATTAGAGCATTAGTCCTTTGCATTGTTGTCGTTTTGAGTGGTATATTTCAAGCACCCCGACGAAAGCCTATATCTTTTCTGATTCTGCGAGTTTTGTTTTTAATATGATTTGATTTCTTTTCGCTATCGGAATTGTGTTTGAGATTTGATTGGAATACTAGTTCTTTGTGTTGGAGACATTTACCACCATACACACTTGTTTTGGTCAAATTGTCCTAGTTAAACCACTATCCTAAGTATTATTGGCATTAATTGACATCAATGGAGCATTAAATGTCATCATCCAGTCTCACCCATGCCTACCTTCAGTCAAGGAGGTTAACTTAGCCTTCTCCTACATTCGGGTAGGCTAACTAGAGCACTCTGGGGGTGATCTGAGTGATATTGATGCACCTAATTGCTAACTGGTGGTTACAATTAGTTAAACAAGTCAGTTAAGGCACCTCCTCCCATTAAATATATTATTTAATGATTATTTAATGAGATGGAGTCAATAGGGGTGCCTCCACCAAATTTTGATGTGCAGTTCTATTAGAATAATCAAACCCATAGTATTACCCACTTAGACATTAATTCATTTATTTTTGTCTTATTTGCCTAGTTCATGAGTCCCACCATGTTCAAGTTGCTAATTGCCTATCCATAGAGGTCAAACTTGCTATATTTGACCCATTTAGAGCTTGGGAAAGCCTTAGGAATCAAATATACTTTATTCCTGGCCTCCTAGGTGCCCTTCAGTTTTTTCTGCTTTATTGACTGCTTTTTCAGTTTTTAAAGCACATAAGGAAAGCAAGACTAGGTGAGGTGAACCTATTTTATTCCCCTTTCATCCTCCACTCTTTCCTCCATGAAAAAGCATGTATGAGCTGCCATTTCACCCCTCATTATCTTTCCCATGCACCCTTGCCAATTCGTGAGCCTCATGACAGATTTGGGATCATCTTTTTACACCTATGTGGGATTTGCCTATTTTGGGTAAGCCTGCTTTATGCTAGATTTGGATGCTTCCTCATGCATTTGATTTCTTCATGTATTCTATTTATTTAGAAGCCTATGATATTACAGGGTTGGCTATTGTACACTGAGTTAATATAATTTTGTGTTACAGCTCCATTTTCAGTCTCTATTGTTGACAATTCTGCATGATCAATTGTAATTTGTTGTGAGTGAAATTAATCTATTGCTAGTCAGAATTTCTACAAGTTCAACTTCAGTTAACCTCATCGGGGTTCATTGGAGTCAGTGTAGTGCTACCTCTTGATGTTTGGTGAGCTGTGACATGTTTCTGACCTCTTTCAATTGAGACTCAGTCATTTATTACACGTCGACTTCAGCTAGGGTTAGTTGAGTCAATTAGGGTTTTGATCAATGGTTAACTGAGTGTGAACCATGGCTTACAATCAGTTAAGCTAGACTCACTCATTCAATTCGAAGGACCTCCTAGGGAATTCGAATTGTCTCTTCATTCATGCTTGTAGCATGACATTGTAATTGTAATCATTCATTCTTTATGTGAATATAGAGCGGCTACTATTCCAGTAGACCGATTACACCATTTCATGAGTTATTTGTTGATTATAATTTGATGAGATTGATGCTTTGTTCCTAGATTAATAGACAATATTAATATGGTATCAGAACTTACAGTGGGATGAAGCTCTATCTCTCAAAAACAAGCGTTTCGACAGATTTCTGCATGAAAATTGAGCAATAGCTCAAAAATCCAGCACTGCACTAGAAGCCAAGGCTTACCACTTAATACCCCAAGTAAAGAACTTGTTGATCAAGCTTGCTTGATTGACTATGCTGGGTGTGATGAAAGCCTAAAATGTGCAGGTTGTCCGACCTTATGGTGCCCCTTTTTTTTTATTTGTAGGTTTTAGCAAGTACAACTTCGAATGGACTCATCAATCCCTCTTCTCAGCCATTCACAAGCTATTCAGAATGGAAGTTGAAGATGATTGCATCTCTGAAGAGAAAAGGTCTCTATGAGGTGTCTATTAGACTTGGAAAAGAGTTTTATGAGAATGAGAATGACTGGATAAATGACGGTGATAGATCTTTTGGAGCAATATGTCTGGCCCTTTCTCCTAGCTTGCGCTACCTTATTGGTTTTGTTGAATACCTAAAGGATCTCTAGACAAAATTTGACAGAACCTTTGGAAAGCACAATGAGGATCATAATATCACTTTGGAGATCACATCTAGCACCATAAGAGTTCTTTACTCAAAATTCTCGGCCTCTACTCTCTCCGATGAAGTTGTTCAAGATGAAGATGAAGCAGAATCTTCTACATAGTCAATTCGAATTGAAGAAAGTCTCCATGCAGTGACTCCTCCTGATGCTCTGGAAGTTCATGAGATCTATGATATCTCATCTCCTCATATTACTGAAACATAAGAAGACATTCAAATCTTTGATATTGAAGGAAAATACTGCTTCACTTCCATGCAAACATTCACCGGTGATTTTCCTTTGAATTCTGTGCAAAATTTACCAGTAATTGCTTCCGAAAGTGAAGAGAAATTTGATTTTTATCCCTCTAATGTTGCTGCTGGTGTGAAAATATGTAAAAACTTAGATATTTTGGAAGAAATATCAGATTATAAGAGTGACACATTCACTCCCCATGATCTAGATCTTCCAATAAAATCCTGCAGGATTGCATGCACTAAAATTCAGAATGTTGAATAAAAAGACAATTGTGCATCCACCGTCTCAGTTGACCATAATTTTGGATATGATATGAACCTTATTGGATCTGATATGATCTTATTTGGATCTGATCTGATATTTCTTGGTTCAAAATTTCAGGTTCATAAACCTTCAGTACGCATGATCTTTAGTTGTTCCGATCGCCGACGGTTTTGTGATTTGCGGGGTCAGTAGTCATTTTGGCATCCACCATTGTGGCGGTCAATCACACTATATTTCTAACATTTAGTTGTTCCATTTTCCAATGAAGATTTTTTCGCTTGATGCTTAGTATTTTTCCCGTCGGTGAGGGTTTTCCCGCTTTTTTTGTGTGCTTCTACTCTACTTTTCCATGGCGGTTTCTCCAAGATGAAGAGCGTAGTTTGGGGTTTCAGATTGGCAGTTACTTTATTATGATTCATGCTTTCATCAAAGGATTTCTAATTAGTCCATATGTGGCCTGGATTGAGATAGGGAGCCTATTTTATTGGGCTTGTGATTTTAGTTTGGACAGTGGATTTAGTGGATTTCAAACCTAGCTTACAGGATTTTCTTTGCCTTATCTTTTCATGCATTAATATTGTTTATAGTTCATGTTACAGAATGCATGTATTAGTGCAGTTTGTGTTAATTTGTTAAATGCTAGATGGTCTAAAATATGCTATGTTCATAACAGGGTGACTACTGTAAGCAAGATATGTCTAAAAGTCAAAACAGAAGGGAGGCAGCAAGGAAAGAAGAGGCTGAAGCATAAAGAAGTGAGATAGAAAAAGGAAGGATAAAGTGAAGGTCTGAGATCAACAAGGTCTAAAAGGACCAGCGGATTTGATAGCAGTAGAGGCCTAGGCTTGGGAAAATTTTATCACTGATCAAGCTGGTCTCTCGTTATAAAGGTGCTATTAAATTTTAATGAAATGTAACGTATTGTATAAATCATGAGCACCTACTAAAAGACAAAATTGTGGGATTGAACGGTTGGGGGAGCCCAAAGGTCACCCAAGGGGCAACCTAAAGGTTTTGATATTTTTGTATAAATATAGGAGAGTTAGTTGTAGAGAGGGACTTTTTCCCAGATAGATTTGTGAGAGTATGATGTAAGAAGAACTATTTCCTTTTGCATAAAGAAATTACAAGTTTCATGTTGGAGAAAGCTTTGTGGAAGGTTTCAAATGATGTGCTATGGATTTCTTGAATGTGAACTATTTCGCTTTCAGCTGTTATCCATTAATTGTGAGATCATTCTAACTCTTTGAACCTATGTTCTTGTTATGAATGCACTCTAGTTTATTCTATGAAATTTCCACTGTGAGTAATGAATGATGTTCATAAACAATTAGCTATCTGGTTGTTCATATATCTATAAATGTTCATGTGTTTTGAAATAAGTAACAACTATCTGTGATTTTTCTTAATGCATGCACAAAATACATTAATCATTGATGAATAAAAATCTTGCTCCCTGGGGATAGGTTAGATAGTTAGTTTTAGTTTTTTCTTGTTGTGTGTGGTTTAGATACGAGAGAGTTAAGACGAGAGGTAAGAACCTGTGCATCACATTGTGACCGCTCCTCGTATTCTCTATCAATTTGCATTTTTTAGATAGACACTTTCATCTCATACTTAAATACAAAAAAATAAAAACATACATGGTGGACCGGGCCGTAACCGGTAAAACCCTTTATTTTTGTTACTTGACCTATGGTAGCCGGACTGTAAACCAAACGGATTCCCCATACCAAACAATAACGGGCTAGTTGGAAACGTTTACTGGGGAGAATCCCTAACTTTTGTTACCTGCGATTTTCCAAGCCTCAATAGTTTTTATCACTAGAAGGAGGGCAGTCATTGCATGGCTGGCCAAGGAAACTTATTTTCTCAAGATTATTCCATCGGTGATAGTTCTGAAAGCAGTCTGTTTCCCAATCCAATTTCTGAAGAGAAGGGTAAAGAGCATCTGTATTCTGTCAATAACAAAGTAGTTAATGATCTGAGAAGACATACTAGGGCATATGTGAAGAAGATTGGAGGATTACCAATTATTCATGTCTTACCCAGAAGAGAATATCGAAAGAAAGACCGTCCTATATTGGAAGACGCAGTGTTGGTTGGAGATTTTGAAGAACTGGTAGAAACAGCCTTACAGGAAGTTGTTCAGCCTTTGAATCAAGTGGGCCTAGATACACCTTACTGTTCACCTATTCATACCCATGTTCACTCACCACCTCATTCTCCACCCAGACTCATGGCAAACGTGAATGCAAATCAGCCACCCAACCCATCGAATCCACCACTTGCTTGGAGGGCTAGGTCACCTTTAAACTTGGCACCCCCTTTGCATGACTTACCTCAGGATTTTGAGAAAATGTTTCCTAAGTTTGACCCAAGTGAAAATATTTTAGTAGATGATCATTTTCAAAGCTTTTACTTGGCTATAGAAGGAATAAGGGCTGGAGAACATGAAGATGTAGTCTACAAATTGTTCCCACATACCCTGAAAGGAGCAGCAGCCTCATGGTATTTTGCTCTGCCTTTAAAATCAATCCCAGATTGGGACACATTTGAAAGGATATTCAAAAGTAAATATGCAGCCCAGAAAACTCATGCAGCTCTAATGAAAGGGTTGTGCACTTTAAAGAAAGAAAGAAAAGAAAAGAAAAAGTGCATAGTTTCACCCAAAGGTTTGCTGCTTATCTTAAAAAAAATATGCAACTGATAAACCATCTGATAAAGTTCTGAGTGAATACTATACTTCAACTCCGGGGCCTGACTTGGCTATGTTTTTCAAGATGACAGTCAAACCTATGTTTTCAAAAACTTATGAAGAAGCTGAGAGAGTAGAAGCTGAAAAAGAGAGCATAGAAGATTATCCTGAGCAGTCGGCAGAAAAAACTTTTGAAGGAATGTTGAAAATGATGCAAAAACTATCTAATAGAGTGATAGATTTCAAAAAATAAAAGGAGTCTCATAAAGCACACAAGCCTTACTATGAAAGGAGAGAGGAGAACAATCAATCTAAACCTCCTCCACACAATCCTGCATCAATGAATTTAATTGAGGTGGGTATGGATAATTTTTGCACCTTTCATCAGAAACCTCATTTTGAATAAAATTGCCCTCAATGGATCAATTCTATGACATTAGTAATGAATCAACTATTGGAATCTAAACTAAAAGAAGCTGATGATGAGGAAGAAAAGGGTAATAAATCCACAGAAAAACAAGAGGATGATGCTCTGTTTTTATGGGACTGTGTCTCACTTTTTGATACAGAAGAGGAAGGTTCACTGAAACAGGAAGAAACATCAGAAACAAATAAGATAACGAGAAGTCAAGATTTGTTAAATAAATACAATTCCATACTCCCAAAAATTAAGAGACTTCAAGAGAATGTAAAGAAAATTCAGAAGAACAACATAGATGATAAAATACCTAAATTTACCATTACCGGTCAATATCTGAAACAAGTCAACATGCTTGATAAGCCTAATGTCAAGGAAAATCTCAAAGCACCTGAGATGGGGTATGATATTGTGGAGGACATTAAAAGGCCTAAGGCAAATATTTCATTATTTGAAATGTGTAATGTACCTCAACAGAAAGAAAGATTGTTAAAAGCACTTGAAGTACCAAACAAAGAGTTTCCCACTAACAACCAACCTATAGAAGAAATTGTTGAAGCAAGTGTGGAAGGTAAGGCTAGGTTTAAAACCCCACCATTTCTCTTGACTTTTGAGATTTTAAACCATAAGGTGCACAATTTTTTGGTAGAATCAAGGTCAACAGTCAATGTTATGCCACTTTCAGTCTGCAAAAAGATCAATGGACAACCTAAACCCACTACCTGGCAGGTTACTCAGATAAACAGGACCAATGTGAAAGTAGTCAGGGAAATGGAAGATGTTCTGATTCACTTATCTGCCAATGAAAATATATGTTAGTACATTGATATTGTGGTAGCAGACATACCTGATGTTTATGGACTTGTTTTGAATCGAGACTGCTAAGCAAGGCTAAATGGGTATTTTGCATCAAATTGGTCACATCTGTGGTTGCCTCATAAGGGAAGTCCAAACCAGATAAAGATATTAAGAGAGCCCTACATAAAACACAATGTTACTCAATTGGAAGAAAAGAATGAACTGGTGAATTTTGTATTGGGAAATTATCTAATTGAGCTAGAACCGAGAAACTACCAAGCAAAAGAAGCTAGTAGTACACCAGACACCCAGCCCGATCTTCTTTGGTTTTCACGGGATGATGAGATTGATTGTAAAATAGTAGATGTAGTTTTTGATAATGGGTAGGCCTTTTTTCAATTTGCAGTCAATCCTAGCCCCTCAACTTACAAGCTGCCAGATTTACAGGGGTGGGCAGAGAACTGACCAGTTAGTGGTTTAGTTCTCAAACTTTATTTTTCTTGGTTTTTATTTCTTAATTATCTTGCACATAAATAAACCGACTTGGTTGTTTATTTTTTATTTATTTTATTTCTATTTGTTTTAGTTAGATTTTGATTGATTTAAATAAAAGAAGCAAACTTTTGGTTGCATGAAGAGCATCAGAATTTTGGTTAACAAAAATCCTTGATTATAAGATTGTGTACTATTGATTTATCTGAAAGAATTTCCTCTAGTTTAGCAGTTTTCCTAAATGGCTATGAACACATTGAAGTCCTACTTAATCCTTGTAAAATAACTCAGGATCAAAAGGTCTAGAATACTATTTCGAGGCTCCATCCATCTCACATTTAAAAATGTCTTAGGGGGTGACAGCAAAAGACCCATGGAAAGGAAGCAGGGTAAACAGTATATTATATATAAATGATCCCATGCCAAGATTGAAAGCAAAAAGGAAAATAAGAGTAAAAAAATCTCCTAAGAAAGCAATGTGTATAAAAACAAAGTACTAAACCATATGAGTACAAAATTGCAGAAGTTCTTCTCCATCCATGAGCTGAAAATTAAATACATCTCTCACACAAAAGGACACTATGGATAGAGGAGCCTAAATAAAAAATTCAGAAAGAAAGGCATGCAGGAGGAATAAAAAAGGACAAAAAGGTCCAAAATAAAAAAAAGTGCGGAATGGCATGGGAATGAGGAACAAATGAATATTTCTATTTACCATATGTTACAATCCTGTGGTGTCTAAGCTGGAAGCTACCCAAA
>LPNX010222881.1:107334-167456 GCA_001517045.1 Pseudotsuga menziesii | reverse complement strand
CTCAAAAGAGTTATCTTGACTTTGAAATCTTGGTTTCCATTTTCCTAAATTGGACTATCATCAATGATTAAAAGTACATACATTTTTCATTTGGGAAATCTAGACATCTAGAAGAATTCAACATGTTGGTTTTATTGTCAAATAGTCTGTTACTGTTATAGCGGATTTCACCACTCTAGGTGAATCACACTTTGTATGGCCTTCCCCTGTCCCACTGCAGACTCCTTAGACCCTATGGACCACTTTTTGTCCTTTGATGTTTCCTTGATCATCCCTAAAAACACATGAAAAAATATATATGCGACTTTTAAACCTATAAGCGCGTACATACGCGGGTTTGACCACTAAAACCGCGTACATCAAGATGTGTGCATAATCCAAATACTTTTGGAGTTTTCCTTGACATGGATCCGACTCATTTGACTCCTAGCCTTCCCTATTCCTTGAGATCGCTCGGATTTGACCTTTCATTACCCCTTTGAAAAGCTATATAAGGAACCCCTTGGTACATAGAAGGCATAAGAGAGAATTGAGAGCAATGAAACTATAGTCCATTGTTGCTGGAACTTATGCTTTAGTCTGCATCCCTTTGTCCCTTGGAGCACTTTTGTGTTCTTCCCAAGATTGCCTTTTGCTTGTGAGCTTGCTATCGAGAGATGGAGGATTGAAGTGGTGGAGGCCCAAGTGGGGGATTCAGTTTCTCCGGTTCACAAACGTGCCGTCAGAGGTTGTATCTTGTCATATCTGATTTATATTAATAGAAATATCTTTTCCTTATCCAATAATGTGTGTTTGAATGAATATTTTATCCATGGGATCATGTCAAATGCTTTTACATTATTGATTATATATGCTAGAATAGATCTAACACCATGATATATAGAATTCTTGTAATGTTTACTTTTTGTTGAGGAAGTAACAGATCAATTCAAGCTGAACATTGGAAAGCTCAACGGGGATCTACTTCAACCGTCCGGAATAAGGTACGAGGTTTGATCCTTTAGTGTTAGACATTTAATTTCTATTGCATATTGGAAAGGATTGATTTCTGGAGTCAAGTTGTCTATTGTGGTACCCCAAGCCATAGGAATTTCTCTCCATAACAGTTACTTAAGGAAGAAATTGTCCAGAGATCTGGGTTCACCAGGTAGTCGCCAATTGTTGCAGCTGCAACTATTTTCCCAAATTTTTTAAATTTTGGACCCTCCTTTTAATTTCATTTTTCCTAGGATTGTTTGGATTGTTGAACTCTGTTTTTTTTTCCCTCTACTACAAATTTGGATTGTTTAAAGTTAAAGTGAGGTCATCTATTTTAATTCTTTTCAGAAAACTGCTTTTGTCTGCCAATGCTTTGGACTTTGGAGTTTAAAGTTGATTTAAAAATGATGTCCTTTGATCTGAATGATTTCCTTCATTTCTATCGGAAGTTTATTTATGTTTGAATCGAAACTTTAGATCTCTTTGTCACCGTTGTTTCGGAGGTGAAACAAACTATTTCTATTTTTTTTTGGAACTTAACTATTTCTTATTTGGTTTTTTGGAGGTCAGTTGAACAGTGAATCGGGGCCATAGTTCTCTACGCAGTCGCTGTTGCGGAAGCTAATTAATAAATGTCCCGATGGAAAGCCACGTTTTTCACCGATTGTTTTTATCTCCTCTGTTTATTTTTATTTAAAAACTTTTGACTATCGACGTTTTCTATTTTATCACGATCAGAGCATTAGTCCTTTGCGTTGTCACCATTTCGGATGGTAGATTGCAAGCACCCTGATGGAATCCCATTGTATGACTTGATCCCTCAAGCTCCTCACCCAAGAACCGATCCTGCTAAGCCACTAGCAGAAACACCTATTGATGGGATTGTTGGTTCAATCCCATCCCCGCCAACAACAAAATCTGCCAAGCAACCCCAAACTTCCACTCCTACTCCTTCAACTCCCAAGGTTTCCACCAAGGTAAATTTTATTTAGAGTACACAAACGCCCAGCAACAATAAAAGGAAAGTTAAAGCTAAAAACAAAAAACCTGGAAACCAGCAGGAGAATCCAAAACCAACCATCAACGACAACGATAAAGGGAAAAGAAAACCAAAATATCCATGTTTGTTATGCGGAGGTTACCACTTCACAAAAGAGTGTCCTCATCGTGAAGAAATCACTCAATTTCTAAAAACTAATCCCGTGCCAGCAGTTCTCACAGATCATTTTCCCTCTCAACAATAACTAATAGACCACATGTCTAATCAGGGAAATTCTAGTTCTTTAGAAGAAAATTCGCATGATGTCCTCGGACACTATTAGTTTGCAAACTAGAAGTCAGATTTATGACAAACCCATAGACAAGAAAGAAGACAATTCTTCTTCAGGAAAAGCTCCCTCTATTGGTTCTCCCGAGTCTTCGTCTAATGGTCCCTTAACCATCGAGAAACCTAATCTTGACATGATTTTGCATCCGCCCAAGAGTACCCTTAGGAAGGTTGTTTTTAATCCTAATGCCCGAGTTGCTCAATTTTATAATGTAGTTGAAGATCTTGCTCAGGCACCATGTGCAATGTCTACCTTGGAAGTACTCCAAAGTTGTCCTACATAGCGCAAAAACTTGTTAACCGCGTTAGGAGCTTTAGACCCAGATAACACTAATTTGATTCATTTCAATGTCAAGAACTATAAGTCTAGACTACCTCACAAAATCTCTTTCCAAATCATAACGAAAGTAGTCAGAAATAAGGTCTTTAGAACTGTCTTAGACAAAGGAGCTTCAACTTTGGTTTTGTCCCTGTATTGTTGGAAAGCTATTGGCTCTCCTGAGCTTGTAACATCACCTATGACTCTGAAAGCCTTTGGTGGACGAGGTTTCCAGCCTCATGGTCTCATACCAGCCCTCTCAGTCGAGCTTGGGGAAAAAACTATTTCTATTCAAGTGGAAGTAGTAGATGCCTCATTAGATTACAACCTCCTATTAGGAAGAGATTGGTTTTATGCCATGACTGTTGTCGCTTCAATGGTATTTTGAACTGTCCAATTTCCGCATCTAGGGAGGATTGTAACCATTGATTAGCTCGATTTATGTATGCTGGATGTTACTGCCTCTACAGCTAATAAAATCCCTATGTTAGTGCAATCCCCTCCTCCTTACCAGTCGATTGGGGTAGGCATGCTGAAGGATTCTTCCCTTATGGGGATTTTTTTTTCCAACCCTCCTAACACAGACACGGTGACGGTAAGTATCATTTCATCATTTGATTATGATCCAAAGGGAAAACAAATTGTTGAGTCCACCTCGTTGAGTCCGCATGAAACAATGTATGACGTTATCTAAACCCTTTCCGATGACCACACTAATGACCTTCATCTAGTGGCTTCGGACCCTTACCACCTACCCTACTAGTTAGAAACCTCTCTTCCTATTCTATATTATCTCTCTTAAAATTTTCCTTTCGATGAGTCCATTATGGAGATCATGAGTATGAATGATCCTATATGGGAGGATCATCATCATAGATCCTCATTCCTCCCCAATACCAGTTCGATAGACCATAATTTTGCATCCCTTTTCACTACTGATATTGTCAAAACACCTCAAACTCCTATATTGTTGTAGAACATGGATTTTGAAGGAAACCTATCCAACATTACTCAAAAAAATCCCATTGACATATCAACCAAACCTAGCACCCTTGAGCATGTTCATGTTGGGCAGAACTACTCAGCAGAAGAATCTGAAGCATACCGAGCACTTTTCAAAGAATTTCGAGATGTTTTGCATGGTCCTATAAAGAAATGTTGGGGATTGACCCATCCATTATGGTTCAAAAAATAAAAACCTATCCAACTGCAAAACCTGTCAGGCAAAAACTGAGACAAGTCCATCCACGGAAAGTCGCAGCTATCAAAGATGAAATAGAAAAACTTCTAAATATAGGGTTTATTTATCCCGTACCCCTGACGAAATGGGTATTGAACGTTGTCCCTATAAATAAAAAGCAGGGAACCATTAGACTCTGCATCGATTTCAGATATTTGAACAAAGCTTGTCCCAAAGACAACTTTCCCACTCTGCATATCGACCAGATTATCGACAATTGTGCCGAAACTGTCATCTTTTCATTTATGGATGGATTTTAGGGTTATAATTAGATTGAGATTTTATCCACGTATCAGCACAAGACAACATTTATTTTCCCATGGGGAACCTTTACATACAGGAAGTTACCATTCGGCCTGAAAAACGCTGGAGCGACTTTCCAGTGTGCTATGTACTATGCGTTTCACGATATAAAACATATTGTAGAACCATACCTTGATGACCTCCCAACTCATTCAAAGCAACGAGAGGACCACCCTGGTCATATTAGAGACATTTTCCTGAGATGCCATCATTATAACATACAACTAAACCCTCATAAATGTGTTTTTTGCATTGAGATGGGATGCCTGTTAGGTTTTGTGGTTTCTAAGGATGGCATCCGGATAGATCCATTGAAAATTTCCATTATTCTAGCCCTACCAGCCCCAAGCAACCTTCTAGAACTACAAATTTTACAAGGGAAGGCAAAATTTCTCCACTATTTCGTGTGCAATTTTGCAGAGAAAACACACGGTTATATGTGTCTCCTTAGGAAGGACACTCCGCTCTTTTGGGATGACCAAGCCCAACGTGCCTTTGATAATCTCAAAAACACTCTGACCCACTCACCTATGATACACCCCCCATATTATTCAAAGGATTTTCTCTTATACATCACTACCTTCACTACTACCATCGCTATGGTTTTGGTGCAAGACAATCCCGATGGTCAGGAGCACATGATCTACTATTCTAGTAAGAATCTCATGGATTCTAAATCTCAATACTCAAACATGGAGAAATTAGCATTGGCCACGGTAATTGCTATTCAGAAATTTCATCACTACATTTTGCTCCGCACAACCACTGTATTGGCAGACCAGAACCCTATGTATTACATCTTGACTTGTTAGGTGGTTGGGGGCAAGTATTCCTGATGGACTGAGTCATCCTACGAGATTTTGATCTGGAATTTTCCAAAGCTACATCAAAGAAATCCTCGGTCTTTGCTAAACTCATGTGTGATCTTCCTTGTGGTTCGATGGAATCTGAGCCCAGTGATTCATTCCCGGATGAATTCTTGTTCCTGATAAGCACTACTAAACCATGGTATGGATATTTTCTCATTTATCTCTAGACACAAAGATTTCAGCCCATTCTATCGCATGACGATCGCCACCGTATCCGTCACCATGCAAAATACTACCTCATCTTGAATGACACTCTGTATAGACATGGTATCGATTCCATTCATCGGCAATGCCTTACCCACGAGGAAGTTGAACAAGTTTTTAATGATTGCCACTTTGGAGCATGTGGTGGTCATTTATCTAGGATGGCTACAACCCAGAAAATCCTTTGCACTGGGTATTTCTGGCCTTCAGTATTTAAAGATTGTCATGAAGCTGTTAAGAAATACCCACCCTGTTAACATTTTTATCCAAAAAAGTGCACCCACCCTGCTCTGTTACACCTCGTCATTGCCGTTGGCCCTTTCACCAAATGGGGGATCTATTATATGTATTGTATGCCTACCTCAGTCAGGGGGTATGGTTACATCATCGTAGTCGTCGATTACTTTACGAAATGGGCTGAGGCCATGCCTACATATGAAGAGGACGGTAAGACTGCTACTCTCTTCCTATTCAATCATGTGATAGAAAGATTCAGAGTCCCGCAGTCCATAGTTACTGATCACGGATCACATTTCTGTAATCAAATGATGGAGGAATTAAGTTCCAAGCTAGGTTTTCACCATGAAAACTCTACTCCCTATTATCCGCAAGGTAATGGTCAGGTCGAGGCCATAAACAAAGTTTTAAAAACAATGCTGCATCGAATGGTTGGAGACCATAAATCCAACTGGCACCATATTCTTTTCTCCTCTCTTTGGGCTTACAGGACTTCGGTAAAAACAACTACTGGTTTTACACCCTTCCATCTTGTCTATGGACTAGAAGCTATCTTGATGATTCAATATCAGATTCCATGCTTGAAACTTGCCGTTGAACTTCTCCCAGACACTTCCGTAGAGGAAGAAATATTTCTATACTTGAACAACCTTGATGAAACTAGAAAAGATGATGCCTTAGCTAATGAGGCACGTAAGAATCCATGTGGTACACTCCTTTCGTTATTTCCAAAGTTTTAGAGAAAGAGGCCTACAAGCTCGTGGACTATGATGGAATCCTCTTAGGACAACCTCGCAATGGGTTGTACCTAAAGAGGTACTATGCCTAGATATTTCTTGTATAGTACCTTGTATATATGTATATTACTTGAATTTTGGTGTGCTTAAGTATTTTCAATATGGTTTTGAGTTTAGTGTCCATATTTGTTTATACCATGTTTTGGTCGTGCAAAGCAGATGGCTTTCTACAGCTTCACTGATGGTGCTTGCCGCTACACCTTGAAACTTGCATCAGCTGCTTGGGTTCTCTATTCCCCAGCTTACGATTTGGTCAGTTCATGAGAGGTTTGCATTGGTCCCGCTACCAACAATATCGTCGAATATCAAGCAGTCATAGGTCTTCTAACTAAATCTGCCTCCCAAGATGTTCATAACTTGGTAGTTTTGATGGACTCACAATTAGTGGTTTGTCATTTAAACCATGTCTATACCATTAGGAATCTCACTCTTCTCCTTCTCTTCTGGAGGATACATTTATTAGAGAGGTCAATTGAAGCCATTACCTATAGGCATATCCCTAGGGAAGATAATGCAGTTGCTGACTCATTGGAAAATTACATCCTAGACTAGCATATTGCCCATTCATGACATGAAAATCAAACATGGCTCACTGTAAATAAACTGTAAAAGACACATAAAACTCATATAAAATACATTCACCATTTGAGACATATAAACACCAAAGTAGAAGTCTGTATATATATATATATATATATATATATATATATATAAATGTTTTACAAAAAATAGGTCACAAGACCTCATCTGAAGAGCTCAATATTTTAGGTAAAAAATCATCATACAAAAGTCCTAAAGCTATCTATCAGCGTTCAGTGAATACATCATGCACCCTATCATCTAGTGATGCTCGTGGTAACACATAACTTCCCAGGCTACTCGACGTAGCAGTCTGCTGAAACGACCCCGTACTCCTGCAGTGGGCCTCTAGTACCTTAGTGGGAGGTCGTCAATCGAGGCATTCGGGATGTCTAGAGTCAACCTCTCGAGGTTCTCCTCTAGCTCCCCTATCACATCATCTCCCTGTGGTACAAAGCGAGATCCGGCTCACCTGTCTAGTGGGGAGGATCCCCCAAGTTGTACTGCTTTGACATCTGCATGAAAACATTCAAGTCTTGTTACTACACATAAAAAATATAAAACATCAAAACATAAAAACACAATTGCCATTTTAGGGTTTTTATTTTTTACCAATATCACCCCACTGTCCACTAGGTGGGAGCAGTAGGTCAGGATCACCATTGAATTCAGTGCCTGCATATGCATAGTCCTCTACCATGAGGAGCTGATCTCTCAACCATCGAAAAAACGAGTCACCGAACTTTACCTTGCCTCTACCTGCTCCAGTACAGGCCATAATCTTACCCATCTCAGCATGCAAGGGTCTCATGCCCTCAACTCTATAAAAACCACCTAGGGTTTCATCTGGGAAACTCACTCGAAAATAAACACGCTAGAATGGAACCAAAACCAAACTACTTCAGCTCCCCCTGTCGACACTTGGTCAACTGATATTTGAAGATCGGAAGTAAAGCCTCTGCCCAGTTGAAAACTGTGGGTGCCATGGCCTCTATGGCATAGAGCATATGCACTCTAGATTCCTGATGTACCCCTTGGCTCCCCACCACTCTCTGCATGGTAAACAAAACTATCCGTAGAGGGCCATCCACCAGTCTTTTTATGGGAATTTTCTTCCTCGATGTCCTGGTCCCAGGAATACAATGGCGGTTTATCAGCTCTTGGGTAGTGATGTCCCCTCCATGGGAACCAATCAAAGATATGGGAGCACCCCATCTCGATAGGCCTGTCAGGAAGTAGATATCCTCTACTTCAATTGTCAATACATGAGCACCCACCTCAAAATACTGTTGCTCTGAATTCCACATTCGAAGGATATGCTCTAATAGGCGCTCATGTGACACCATGCTGGGTGTGCAGAAAAACTTTAGAAGACCACAATCTCTCAACGTGGCTATACAACTCACGTTTCTTTCGGCAAATCCATCATCATTGTCATTTTGCCTCTCTTTCCATATTACCATTTTTTATCAATGGGAACCTGTCAAAAACCATCACAATACCAATTAGAAACATCACCAATCATTCAAATCATCAAATTTGAGCTAGTTTGCCTTGTACACCTATTTTTATTCACCCACGGCTGGCACCGCCTGTGTCCCATTGAGGATAGGCGGTGGAACCGCCTGTTTCAAGAATTTTAGGCACGATTCTAGCAAGGTACCGCTTATCCTGCAAGGGATAAGAGTGGTGCCCGCTTTCATGGTTTTAGGGCTCGCCCAATAGGCCCAAAACACCCCCAAAATCCAAAAATGAAAGCATGAAATAAAAGAGCAAGGTTTAAGCTTTTACCTATAACTAATGGTGTGAAAATCCGATGGTAGATGCTTTCGAAATCAATAGTTGAAAATCTGGCCAAGAAAATGCTCCAAAGGCTCTCCACTATGGGTAAATGGTAAAATGTTTTGATTTTTTACTCTTTACATGACTTTTATAAGCATTCTAGGTTTTGGCATGTCATAGATTTGGAACATCAATCAGTCATGATCCTTTAATGTTGTTATTGGAGAGTTTAACTGTTGTTTTTAAGTCGTTGCAAGGTAAAGAGCGGTAGCAATAAACGCTTTGGGAGTTTTTTTTTTACTTTTTCGCACTACCATAAAACGGAAAAATTATTTGAGCATTTATTGCGACACTTTGGTCATGCTCTCGAAACTTAGCTTCAAAGGTCTGAGTCCTTTTCTGATTCTTTTCGGACTTGTAAAATCCCTCATCATGAAAAGAGACCTAGTGGAGTCTTCTTTAAAGTCTTTTCGAGCTCCTTAAATATGAAAATATTGTCGAGTGATCTTGTCTTCTTCGCACTTGTTAAAGAACTTGAAGAGTCATTCATTTGACTGTAGGTTATCACTTTTTTAGTTCAGATGAACTATTTTATGAAAAAGGACCCTGTGGAGTCTTCTTCCATGGTCGTTTAGACTCTCTAAACATGAATAATACCGAGTTAACTTTCATTGGACTCGTTAAATTAAATGTTGAGAGACCCTATTTTGGGAACGAACCCATCCTCTCTTAGGTTCGTAAAAGATATGAGTTTGGACTTGTTTTCGGACGAGCTACAACGAGTGTTTGTTCCCCTCTTTGACTCATAAAAACAAAAAGAGGCACTCATCAACCTGTTGGGACGCGCACCCTAACGACCCTTAAGTTGGATAACTCCATGAGTGTGGACTCAAAATAGTCTTAGGGGTGTCGGGGTTGAGTCAAAGTCTTCTGTAATAAACCCATGGTTTAAGTCCAGGGTTTAGGGTTTGGGGTGCCCATGGTTTAAGACCATGGTTTTGTAAAAATGCGCAGGATAAATAAGCGCTTGTGTAAAGAAGAAAGGTTAGGTTTTATGATGTAAGAAAGATTAAGGCGAAGCTAAGGTGATTTTGTAAGGAAAATTCAAGTCCCAACTGTGTGCGTGGACGACCTCTGTAGCTGTGTGCGCAGAGGGTTTTTGTAAAGAAGATTGAGGAAAGACCTGCAGCTGTGTGCGCAGGGGCCTGCTGCTGTGTGCGCGACTTTTTAAGGATTGAAGGGATCTGCAGATGAGTGCGCAGATCAAACTGTGGTTTTGTAGCAAGTTGAATAGAACACAATTTGTGGACGTAGCCCCTACACTGGGGGTGAACCACGTTATATCCAGTGTTGTGGTTTCTTGTGTTGTTTCTGTTTCTGTTGTCTTTTATGCATTAATAACTATATACATCTGATAAGTTAGATCGCTGCTAATATTTAGCTTCGATGTGAATTCCCTGTAGTGGGTTGAGCAAGTCACGACTGTTTATTTATCTGCGAAGTTGTATGTGAATGAATGGTAAAGCTTTATAATTATTTATTAATAAGGTTATTAAAGGCTAAGGTACAGTAATCCCCCTCTCTGCTTGCAGAAACCTGATTCTGCGGCACCCCATAGCTGTTTCAGGTGAGACTGCAACCTGTGTGCGGGTTGTTGCCGAAAGGGCCAACACTGTGGGTCTTTTGTTGGTGCGACATAAAAGGATTAAACCTGGGTCTGCCCTATTTCCCAACAAATTGGTTCCGTTTCCGGTTGAACTCAGTACCTTCTCAAGAGGGGTTTACATTGTACCTCAAGGGCTATGTTCTGGAGGCCCTCTGTGAAGGAAATTAGTGATTGGTTTGCTGAGATCTGTGAAATTTGTGTAGCAAGAGAACGCCAATCCGCGGTGTAATGCAAGTGACTTTTTACAAAGGTATGTTTTTTGTGATGCTTATGAAATTTTCTTTGGTAGTATCCACATAGAGTTGCACCAGTGGTTGTCTAGGTTAACAGAGAGAAGGATGAACTTCCAAGCTCGATGGGTTCCCGCGTGGACCCCTGCGAGGGTCAATCTTGTGCAACACGTGAACAATGAGGTATCCCACACTGTTTATTTCTGGACGACGTGAACGTTGGAAGCCTTTTTGACGGAGTTTTCCCTTGAAGCAAGTAGCTCCTTCAGCGAAGCTGAATGACAGTTCTTCAAAGGGCCCCGAGGTAATTTTTTGAATTTATTAAGCTTAAGGATTAAAATACTATTAGCCGAAAAGGGTATATTGCTGTTTGAATCGGACTATTAGTGTAGTCGTACTAACATATGTTTGCAAGTGACACTCCCTTCGACGAGCAAAGTGGGTTGCTGCGAAACGGAAAAAGGTATAAGAGAGATTTTGACCCCTCTTCCTTAGGTCAGGCTACCGCGTCCACCCCTGTAAACCCTGAAGAGTCAGATTCCAAAGAAAACCCTTCGGTTGGAAACCCTCCGGTCACCCCGCAACGCCGCTCCGCTACCCCTGAAATTCCATCGTAGTCTGAGAGTCAACCAGGCCCGATTATTCTGGCCACAGGCCAGTCTGCCCCCATAAATCCCCCCCCATCGACGTCCTGTCCCCCTCCCAACCCCCCCAGAAACTTCATGGCCCACCTTGTTGATGAAATTAAACTCCCCATATTTAAAGGCACAGGATCAGAGGACCTAGAACAGTTCTAGTTTCTCTGCGAAGCAGTATGGAACGCGAATAAAATTACAGATCCGGATGTGCGAGCCATGCAGCTCATTACTTCCATTCGGGACCGGGCTCTGACATGGTTCATGAAATGTTCCAGCACTCAGAGCCCTACTTTAGGCGAGATCAAGGCAGCCATAATCAAAGAATTTAAGAAGCCTAAATCGAAGTCGTAGAGCATCACTGAACTCAAGGAGATTCAACAGCGACGCGGTGAATCAGTGTGGGACTTTGATCAGAGATTCAAAGTTCTACTGGACCAAGTTAGCTTTACCATTAGTCCTATGCAGCACAAGGAATGGTTTATTGCAGCATTGTTACCACATATCAGAACTCCACTCATGCAACAGAAGGTTGCTGACCAGCAAGACACTCTGGAAATCACAATGAAACTAGAGACTGCCCCTGTCGGAGATGACTCTGGTATTGCTCAAATCCAAGTGCAGCTCACCGCGATGGCCCTAGAACTTCGCGAGATGAAAAAATGAAAACATGATCACGAAGAGGTTTGGTGTACACAATGTTGGACTGAAGGTCACGACAAGGAACGGTGCCCTCTGGTAAACAAGTACTTGCGGACAGGTGCACCGAACCCCTTTCCACCACAAGTTCTCTATTGTGAGCTCTGCAGAATGACAGGTCAGCACTGACCTAAGAACTGTTACCTGCTGCAAAGGTATGGACAGGGACCTAAGAACTCCTACTGTAATTTTTGCAAATCTGTAGGTCATAATGAGGATGAGTGCCACACCTATGATGCTTACTGGGTGCACACTGAAGGCCCAAGTAATGATAGTTATGGTTACCAGGGGGGTGCCTCTGGACGAGGTACTTCTGGAGGCCGTGGTGGCATGGACGGGAGAGGCCGAAGCCAATTTGTGTGTTACAATTGTAACCAAGCTGGGCATTTGGCTCGTGACTGTCGGAACCCCACTACGACGTGTCGGTATTGCTGCGCAGTAGATCATGTGATTGAGCAGTGCCCCCAGTTGATAGCTAAGATTCAAGCACGACAGACTACCCCTACTCAAAACCTCCAGATGATTTCTGTGGAACCCCGCCCTGCTGCGGCCATCAATGTCGTTAAAAGAAGTGGAGTTACGACACACATCCAAAATACGCCAAACCGACCTGCCGAAGCTCTAGTTCATAAGGCTCCTGAGAAAATCCCTGCATTTGATATCATCAGAGAGAAAGAGACATTCATGGAGGACAAGAAATATTTTGCTGGCCCTAGCCCACCCAGCGTGCCTGCGCAGCCTCAGTCGCCGCCCCGTGAAGCTTCGCTGGATAAAGTAAGTATATTGTCTACCTTTTTACAAAGTTGCCTCAAACTTTTAAGAAATCAAGATTCTCTGAATGAGCTGCAGAACGTCATCGCTTCCTGCGAATCTTTGCAAAGTTGTGGTCGGGACAAAACTATTCATCGAGTCAGCAGGATCGGCAGGGAAATGCGGTTGAATGCTCAGATAGGGGCATATGATATGACCGATGTTATTCTGGACTTAGGGTCCGATGTAAATGTTTTAACCAAACAAACCTGGGAACAAATGGGGAAACCTACCCTTGCCTGGTCCCCTATACAGTTGAGGCTAGCCAACCAGCAAAAGATTGTACCTTTAGGAAGATTCCTGGATCTCCAAATAGATATCGATGGAGTCAGCACCTTCGCGGACTTCGAAGTAATTGAGATCATTGATGACAGCAACCCCTACCCGACCCTGTTAGGAATTGAATGGGCAATGGAAAATGCCATAGTCATCAACCTAAAGAAGAGACACATGGTCTTCGAAGGGAAAGACTTCAGGGTCATCCTTCCCCTGGATCCTTCACAAGGGGAATGGTACACAGAACCACTCCGACATGAGGATCAAGCTGATGTGGAACCCGTCTCTACTATCACTACGCAGGAAGAAGGTTATGAGGATCCTCCAGCCACAGGGTGGGAGTCTGGTAGCTCCTGTATGACGGACTCTGAAGATGAATTAGAAAGCTGGCAACACCGATTATCTAAGCACCATAGGGGCAGCAATGTCTGCCCTACCAAGTCTCTCAGATGGGTCGATTCACAACCCAGAACTATACCTGTGTATGATGGTTCGATAGATCCTGAACCATTTATTGTACAATTCTCGGATCAGATACCTGACCTACAGAAAATGGAGGCCCTGGAGTCAGCATTCAGAGCCACAGCAGTCAAATGGTGGATGAGCCATAAGAAGCAGATCCCTACCTGGGAAGCATGTCAGAAGCTCATTCGCCTGAGGTTCTCAGACCAGTTGGCAAAGGCGCGAAGCAAGTTTGATGGAAAAACTTGCCCCCGGGACCACTTAAGCAAATGCTATGAGGCATGGAAGTATGTACCTCAGGATGAGTGGGTACATAGATCTGTGCACACACTGGGACCACTAGCGAAGAACTGGTACGCGGAGGCTGAACTTCGCCAAGATACTGTACGTTGGGACTGTCTTGTTCATAGCTTTATCAATACTTTCTCTACTAATGATGTCTGTCTAGCCCTAGATGCAGCTATCAGGATCATCCATACTAAGGTATTTAACGAACAAGAAGTGACAGAAAATCGCCCTGATTGGGCCACACGAGAAGCCCTCGCAATCAAATGTTATAACTTCACAGTCTACAAGGAGGAGGACCCACGCCATCTTGATATCCCTGAGTCAGAAGGATACTGCGACGTGCAGGGACCGGCAGTCGAAGTTCCTGAAGTGACGCAGCCCTTGAAGACACACACAGTTAACATTGGATCCGATGGACAGCCTAAGTTTGCCACCATTGGCGACTATTGGGATGACGAGATGGTAAGAAAGGTAACTCAACTTCTCCACAAATACCAAGATATTTTTCCAACAAAGTTCTCTGAAATGAAAGGTATCCTAGGAGATATCAGTGTAATGAAGATCCCCCTGAAGCCTGATGCGAAGCCTGTGAAGCAGTTCCCTTATAGATTGAATCCAAAATACAAGGAAAAGGTTAAGCTAGAGTTGGATAAGATGCTTGATGTAGGAATAATCGAACCTGTTGAAGAATCTGAGTGGGTCAGCCCTTTGGTCATCCAGGAGAAGAAGACTAAGGGTGAAATACGAATCTGTGTCGATCTAAGGAAACTCAATGATGCCTGTCTGCACGACCCTTTTCCCACTCCCTTTACAGATGAAGTGCTCGATAATGTCGAAGGTCAAAAAGTATACTCTTTTACCGATGGTTTTTTTGGTTACCATCAGATCCGAATTGCTCCAGAGGACCGACATAAGACAACCTTTGCTACCGAAATGGGATCCTTCCAGTATACTGTCATGCCCTTTGGGTTGAAGAATGCACCTGCCATATTTTCTCGAGTAGTCATCTCCGCATTTAAGGAATACATACATAAATTCTTAGAAGTTTACTTTGATGATTGGACTATTTTTGGGCTAGTAAAAGACCATATAACTAGTTTGAGACTTATGTTGGAAAAATGCAGACAGTACCAAATCTCCTTGAACTTAAAAAAGTGCATTTTCTATGCACCCTTTGGCATTCTACTTGGTCATGTGGTATGTAAGCAGGGATTGATGATGGACCCTGCGAAGATTGCTATTATTGTGAACCTGCCACCTCCGAAGTCCATCAAACAACTTCGCACAACGCTTGGTCACACTGGTTACTACAGGAAATTTATCCAAGGATATGCCAAGATTACCACCCCAATGGAAAGGAAGCTAAAGAAAGATATTAAGTTCGAATGGACACCCAAATGCCAAGAAAGCCTCGACATTCTGAAAGAAAAAATGGTCACTTCCCCTATCCTAGTATTCCCTGACTGGAACAAGGAGTTTCATGTGCATGTTGATGCATCCTCTATTGCTTTAGGTACTGTGCTCGCTCAGCCAGGCGTAGGTAATATCGATCACCCTATCTCTTTTGCCAGCAGAAAGTTGTCTACAACAGAGAAAAATTATACTATGACAGAACGCGAAGGTCTTGCTATGGTATATGCATTACAAAAATTTCGACATTATCTGCTAGGATCTCATTTTAAGATGTTTACTGACCACTCTGCTTTGAAGTACTTGGTTAACAAACCTGTGTTAGGTGGAAGAATATGCAGATGGTTAATTCTATTTCAAGAATATGATTTTGAGATCATTGTTAAGCCTGGAAGACTTAACCTAGGACCTGACCACTTGTCGAGGCTCGAGTCAGGCGAAGAACCTACCAATTTGGACGAAGGCCTCCCCGATGCACAATTATTTTCTATCGAGATAGTTGATGAATATTTCCAGGATATTGCTCAGTATTTGTCTACAGGTATCCCCCCTCCAGAGATGACCACATAGCAGAAGAAGCAATTGGTGGTTCGATCCGCGGACTTCACTTTAATAGTAGGATAGCTGTATAAAATGGGACCAAATGTGATACTGTGCATATGTGTTTTGGAACACAAAAAACCTCTAATATTGGCTGAAGCACACTCTGGTGCAGCAGGAGGTCACTATGCAGGCAAAGCCACAACACAGAAGATTTTGACAGCCGGCTTATGGTGGCCCACACTTCACAAAGATGTAAGAGAATATTGCCACAGCTGCGACATCTGTCAGAGGATAGGTAAACCATCTAGGAGGGATGAAATTCCCCTAGATCCGCAAGTAACCTTACAGGCCTTTGAAAAATGGGCCATTGACTTTGTTGGTCCTATCAATCCCCCTGCGAAAAAGTCAGGAGCCAGATACATCATTACAGCAACTGATTATCTTACCCGTTGGGATGAAGCTCAACCAGTCAAGACCTGTAGCGCTGCTACTACTGCGAAGTTCATCTTCAACAACATCTTATCCAAATTTGGGTGTCCCAAATTTCTTATGAGTGATCAGGGGTCACATTTCCTGAACATGACTATTGAAGTATTGACTGAAGAATTTCAGGTGTATCATCAAAAGAGTACCACATATCACCCACAAGCAAATGGGACTGTCGAGGCTTTTAAAAAAATCCTTGAGCATGCCTTGACAAAGGTTTGTAACGCTAATAGGAATGATTGGGATCTTCTAATTCCAGTAGTGCTATGGGCTTACAGAACTACTTGCAAAAAGTTGACAGGCCATACACCCTTTCGACTAGTTTATGGGCAAGAAGCTATCATGCCCATGGAATACATTGTTCCCAGCCTCCGGATATCTGCTTTCACCGAGATGGATGACCCAGCCATAATCACAGAGAGACTGAAACAGATATTAGAACTTGAAGAGGATAGATTTGTTGCAGGCTTCCAACAACAGGTGCAGAAAGCTCGAGAAAAAACATGGCATGACAGACACATCAAGAAGAAACATTTTCAGCAGGGTGATCTTGTGCTCCTTTATGACAGCAAATTCATGAAGTTCCCAGGAAAGTTTAAGACACATTGGAAAGGAACGTATGAAGTACAGAAAGTTACTGACGGGGGCGCAGTCCAGCTAGCTAAGTTAAATGGTGAGCTTTTTCCCTATATGATAAATGGGAGCCGCTTAAAAAAGTACATGGACAGGCCAGGTACTCAGAATAGGAGGTAGCACCAAGCAAATAAGCGAAGATGCTCGTATCATTATGGATTATCGTAGTCTGTTTTGTCTAAAGGATGCAAAGCTACAGGTTGGTCATAGGTCGCAGGGTCAGACTGTGTCGAAGTCAAAGGTTGTCAAGGTGTGTCGCAACCCAAAGTGACGGATGGGACATACTGCATTCAGCGGCGCTGGCACGAGAGCTGCTCTCATTACTTGCCATAATGATATTTTGGGAAAATATGGCGCTGTTTGGAGAAGATTTCTGGAACTTCATCAGATTTGGCGTCATTACTGCACCATGATGACAAATTCCACCTCGGGATTCTATAAGAAGCCATATCGACCTGTGTTTTCTGTCTTAAGCACATCTGTGAGATATTCAGCCCAAACCATGTCGAACGACTGTAAAGTTTAGGAGCTAGTACGAGAAGTAAGGGACAGAGGTCTGCAGTACCTTCTGAGTACTCCGCCAGTACAGCCCTACTTGGCTAAGTACATCGACAGGCAAGAGTTTGCTCTAAATTTGCAAAGACGGACAGGAGTTTGTTCTAACGTAGAGCAACAAAGGGCATGAGGCCTTGCAGAAAGACTCTGGGGAATCCCGCCATGCAATATTTCGATGTAGCAGAACTATGGTAGCTATATTCCTTCTGCAGTGTGACACGCAATTCCAGGGGACCCCAAAGTTGTTGATGGTCAGGCATCGGCAATTGGAGTGAAGGATGGTGTTGCAGGTGGATCGTGACGGATTTCATCAGCAAAACTTCTGCAAAGGACAGAAGTAGGTAGTCGGCAGCAGCATGGAGAGCTTCAGCAAGCAGTACACTATGCTTCACCAGCGGAATTCTGCCACCAGAGAAACTAAAGAGTGTCCCGGGACAGGCCACTGGTGAGTCTTAGGGGCCTGTTGGGACGCGCACCCTAATGACCCTTAATATGGATAACTCTGCGAGTGTGGACTCAAAATAGTCTTAGGGGTGTCGGGGTTGAGTCAAAGTCTTCTGTAATAAACCCATGGTTTAAGTCCAGGGTTTAGGGTTTGGGGTGCCCATGGTTTAAGACCATGGTTTTGTAAAAATGCGCAGAATAAATAAGCGCTTGTGTAAAGAAGAAAGGTTAGGTTTTATGATGTAAGAAAGATTAAGGAGAAGCTAAGGTGATTTTGTAAGGAAAGGTCAAGTCCCAGCTATGTGTGTGGACGACCTCTGCAGCTGTGTGCGCAGAGGGTTTTTCTAAAGAATATTGAGGAAATACCTGCTGCTGTGTGCGCGGCTTTTTAAGGACTGAAGGGATCTACAGCTGAGTGCACAGATCAAACTGTGGTTTTGTAGCAAGTTGAATAGAACACAGTTTGTGGACGTAGCCCCTACACTGGGGGTGAACCATGTTATATCCGGTGTTGTGGTTTCTTGTGCTGTTTCTGTTTCTGTTGTCTTTTATGCATTAATAACTATATACATCTGATAAGTTAGATTGCTGCTAATATTTAGCTTCGCTGTGAACTCCATGTAGTGGGTTGAGCAAGTCACGACTGTTTATTTATCTGCGAAGTTGTATGTGAATGAATGGTAAAGCTTTATAATTATTGATTAATAAGGTTATTAAAGGCTAAGGTACAGTAATCCCCCTCTCTGCTTGCAGAAACCTGATTTTGCGGCACCCCATAGCTGTTTCGGGTGAGACTGCAACCTGCGTGCGGGTTGTTGCTGAAAGGGCCAACACTGTGGGTCTTTTGTTGGTGCGACACAAAAGGATTAAACCTGGGTCTGCCCTATTGCCCAACACCATGATGGGGAAATTATGGGAAGGGAATCATTTTGCAAATAAATGGCAGTTTGTCATTACCTTTGAACATGGCACCTACCTGCATATCATTTCAGTTAATTGGCTATTCAGCTGATGTCCATGGCGATCCACTTTCATGAGTCATTTCACTCCTTTGAGTCTTTCAAAAGAATGCATTATCCACCGTCGCACTGTGTGTTTGTCTAGTCTAGTCATGCTGCCAAGTCTTTTGTCGTGCTACTCGATGTTCAAAGGGAAGTTGAAGAACTTTTACCTCTACAGTCAAAACAGTCTCGGTGTCAGTACTTTTGAGTCAATCTTATGGTTACCTTATTCAAATCATTCTAGAACTTTTTTCTGAGTTTTTTTTCGTCGATGTGGGATTCATCATGGCCCTCCTTCGACAAGACTATTCCTATCGACATCAGCTCATCATCCGGGAAATAGTCTTAGAAACAAATTTAGTACCTTGAGATTTGTATGCCTCAATGACATATTCTCTCACTCTCGACATAGGTTCACATCATTGACCTTCGATCAATAGAATTTACTAGGTGTTCGACATCAAGACATCTATTCATGCTCAGTAGATTGTACTAGGGTACCTTGGGAATCATTGACATCAATGGTGATCTCCCTCGCACTTGTTAATGATTCACATCATTGGTCGGTAATCAAGTGGTTTCTACCATGTTCGACTTCAGAACATTGTAATCACATGAATAGAATTGTACTTTGTGGAAAATGAGATGAATACCCTGGGTACTTGTTTAGCACTCATTTCTCTCCCTAAGTTGCGATGCAGTTTTGTATATCTAGCATGGATCCACATTTGTATGGCCATGGCTATGCTCAAATTTGCATCTGTATGACATAGATCTATGTTGTATTTCTGGAAGCTATGTCCAAGTTTGAGTCCTCTATCACATGGATCTACATTGTATTCTAGTAGCCATGGTTGTTTATTCCTCTCATGGATCTGCCTTGTATTGGTCCGCAGCCATGAGTTGGTTACATTTTTCTATGAGTCAAAAGTATTGATGTATTGCAAATTCCTACTCTACGACATTCTCCGACCGAGTTGACTCTCACCTCGAAGTGAAAACTTGTTCTCTCAAAGCTCTCACTTATCATATCCCTCTAAGCCCCGTGCTTTGGGGGGCATTATGTTATACCCAAATCCTGTCACCAACATGTGATGATATCCTTAACCCCTATTTTTTCCCTAAATGCCAAACTTGGAGTGGAAAACTTTCTATGGATATCAATTCTACATGAAAAAACCTAGCACCGTGCTTTCCCTTTGGCTAATGAGCGGTAACTTGTTCAGCACCACCTATTTCCTATTATAGAGAAGTAGTGCCACCATGTTTATGCTTTGTTATTAGAGTGGTTCTCACCTAAACCACTTTGTCATAAGGGAACAAAAAAGGTACCCTTGGTAAAAATGGAAAACAAGAAGTTTCTCGAGGCTTCTAGAACTTGAGCCTCGTGTCCTCCCTTATCCCTATCAATATGGGTTAGTTGGAGTCAAGATCCCTCTTGGTAGGATCTTAGAGCCACCTCACCCATAGTTCTCTCAACTATCCCTATCCATTGAGCCTTATAAATACAAGTTCATATCCATAGTTGAGGGAGAGGACTAAATGGTATTGTTATGCTATTGAATTGACTATATAGTCCAATCCATTGGAGAGCAAAAGAAATAAAGTTGGAGCTATCAGGGATGAGGTGTTTGTCTTGTGGAGGAGTTTGTCAACACTAAGGCAATGGTTGTAAGCTTCTTCATTCATTTCTTAATGCAAAGCTGATTTGCATCCCACATATCTATTGTATTGATATCGCATGTATATGTTACTGGATTCCTTAGTCACTAGTATGGATGTATGAATAATGTTCTGGTAGCTTTGATGTTCTTGTTTGTTTGACATGTTCTGCAGGTACACAGGTTCTTCATCAAAGCATTATTCCAGGTGTTTAACACATTCAGGGAAGGTCTTCATCCTTTTTCATTCACTCATTTGTTCTGGATCTGAACCATTCATACCAGAGGAACAACTTCTATCCACAGAAGGTGCAATATTCCTGATTATAGTAAACACCGGAACCCCACATCCACATGCAGGAATTAGTTGGTTTTCCCATTATGGCACGATCACAAGTCCATTTTAATAATTGGATCTTATTGAAATTGCATACAATGTTGTACATTCTCAATTAGTGGGGCTACATGAGATGCAAACGCGCTATCTAAGGTAGACATTTCATCAAATGTAGCCACATTTCACTATCAAGCAGAGGACCTACGTCAAAATGCTTGAAGGTTTTCCATTCACAAAAATTGGAGAAAACCTAACATATACTTGATCAAACCCATGCCTGTTCTGATAAGAATCAAAATGCCCTTCAACGAATGCCTCGATTTGAACCATACTTCATCACATATCTTGGAAGTGAAAAGACCCTGGATGTGCAAACCGAGATCCTCTTTTTTCTCCACTAAAACAAATGCCAAGCCCTTTATAAAGCTCAAAAATTACTATTTATTCGGAGCGTAGAGATATTTTTTCCCCTCCTAAACGATTTTGAGCATTCAAATCCATCCTAAAATCCCTAACATCTCCATAATCCATCCACGTCTCTCAATAGTGAATATCAATCAAGAATTAAGTAACACCTCCTTAATGCACGTCTCTTCAATAGTAAATATCAATTAGGAATTAAGTAACGCCTCCTTAATCCACATCTCTCAACAGTAAATATCAATCAGGATTTAAGTAACACCTCCTTAATTTACGTCTCTCAATAGTAAATTTTTGTGCCAGAAATTGTTCTCATACTACGAAAGAACAAGCCAACACAATCTCAATAAACACAATTAAGTAAAATAGGTTTTTCTAGGGTTTTGGTTGTACATTTTGTAGACAAGAGAGTAGAAAATTCATGAAACCAAAGCAAACACTAAATCATGAGCATTTGAAGGACTGAGATGCATAACATATAAACTATAATCCAAACACAATAATCACAGTACTAAATTCCACCCTGCACAAAAAATTGGATTTTTTCCCATTAGAATACTTAAAAAACCTTAAGCGCGGCCGCGTATGTACACGACTATGAAGGAATTTTTCACATATATCTAGCCCTATACATGGAAAAACCCTCAATTTCCGCGTGGGCCATGGTACCTATCTTAGAATGGCCTAGAAATCCAAATATACCATGGAATTTGACAAAATTTGCATCAAAAAGGAAGAGTAGAGCATGGGTAAGTACTTGGAAAACACGGTAGTGGATTTCACCGGTTGGATCTCTTAGAATTCACTATTGAATTTCTGAGCTCAAATGAGATCTTTTTGAGTGCCATTTCAACCTTTGGATTGACCCGTTCGTGCCAATTTCAGGTATCATGTCTAAATTGGTATATAGGTTAGGTTTCATCACCATTTACATTTTTCTTGACCTTATGACTGTTTCATTATAGCCTTAGGTATGAACCCACTCTATTATGTCTTGAAACCTTCTTGTTGTTTTAGAAGTGGCATGATATGAGTGGTAGAGCTTGACCTTACATGGGTACCCTAGTTAGCGCCTTATTTGCATTTGGTGCCCATGCTGACATTTTGTCCCTTAAGGTGTGGGAGTCCGTTATATAGTATTGCCATGACATTTCACAAGAGCCTCATACTCCTCTTGATCTTTTGCTGGCCTATTTCCCTTAGGACTCCCTTATGTCAAGTTGGGATTGCATTATCATGAGCTTTTCCTGCCTTATTGAGCCTTACGTCAGCTTCCCTGACATTGAGTTTCATCCATATAGCTTGAGCTTGTCTCATGTCTAGCCATGCAGAGCCATTTTATATATCCTTTGCAGCTTGATTCCCTATTTTTACCGAGAGGGGATTCTCCCCCAAGTGTCACTATCCTACACATGTATCCTTACATTGACCATAGGTATGTTCCACTGTTTGGAACTAGTTTTTTTGACCCTATGACGCTCGTCTCCTCCTATTCTGTAACTATAAAGCAGTTTTATTCTTTTTCAAGATTTTTAAATATTTGAAAAAGTCCAAAAAAAAATCAAAAAACCAAAAAGTAGGACAAGGAAAGATGTTATCTTTTGGCAGCTGTCAAGTCGTGTCACCTTCGAACAGAGCACTGTATATCACATCCATTGGTTGGGTTTATAGTTTGACTTTAGGAGCTGTACTCGTTTATCTAAGTTTATCTCCACCGACTGGTTAAGCTTCCAGTCCCCATGGAGCCTCTGTGGATGCCTCATGTGTCACAGAGATGTCCCAGTTTTGTATATCAAGTCTGTGTTGCCTTTATTCAGTCACCATTCATCATTATGCTCTTGTTCGAAGGAATTTGAAACCTGAGTCGGCCATTCCTTAGTTATCTTGACTTTGCATGTCGGCCATTCCCGATATAGTTACTAGTTTGTGCACCTTATGATCGAGTCCTTCCACATTATACAGCTTTGCTGAGTACCTTGTGTTGGATGATGGGGGATGCCTTAATGCCCTCCTTCCAACGGATTTCATCCCATCGACTCTAGATCATTTATTCTGGGATTGGAATCTAGAGTCATTTTTTAATGCCTTGAGACTTGCAGTCACCAGTGACAGGTTCTCTCGCCATCGAAATTTTTTGGGAATACATCAATGTCCCCTAATCGATGGATCCTCTCAAGTGTTTGACCTCAACACATTTATTCACACTTGTTAGTTTTCACTCTAGTACCTTGATTCCCATTATCATTATCAGTGGGTGATATCGCATTTGTTAACGGTATACGTCAATGACTAGTAATCAGACGATGGACTACTATGTTTGATATTGACACCTCTATTCACATAGTAGGACATGTACTTGTAGTGGTTTGTGTAGAAGACCTTCCATATTGGTGGCATCTCTTATATGCTACCTCCTTGATCGTGCCAGTGTTCATGAGATTTCAGCTCTCGTGACTTGATTCCAATATATGTCAGACATTTCCAGCTATTATGGAGATCTCGATCCATTGTATATCTTCAGCCATTATGGAGATCATGATCCTTTGTATATCTTCATCATGGAGATTCTGATCTATGTATATTGTACGTGGAGATGACCACTTATGTGATATTTTGTATCATGCCTATGCATGGCCATTGTACTCTTAGGTATCTAGGACTGCTATATATATTTGCAGTTATGTGCAGAGTTGTATCATTGTACTATGCTGATTGGGTGGCTGGTCTTCCATTTGGGATCCTTCATCACTCCACTTCTGGGATGGACTTATAATGTATTTCGGCCATCGTATGACCCCTCTGACCTCACACATTAGGGGGCATCTGTTATAGCTGATTTTACCACTCCAAGTGAATCAGACTTGTATGGCCTTCCCCTATCCCTCTGCAGACTCCTTAGACCCCTTGGACCATTTTTGGTCCTTTGATGTTCCTTAGACCATCCCTACAAACATATGAAAATTGATACACGTGACTTTTAAACCCCTAATCGCATATATACGTGGGTTTGACCCCTAAAACCACGTACATCGGGATGTGTGCAAAATCCAAATCCTTTTGGAGTTTTCCTTGACATGGATCCGACTCACTTGACTCCTAGCCTTCCATATGCCTTAAGATCGCTCAGATTCGACCTTTCATTACCCCTTTGAAAAGTTATATAAGGAACTCTTTGGATACATTAAAGGCATAAGAGAATTGAGAGAAAAGAAACTATAGTCCATTGTTGTTGGAACTTGTGCTTGAGTCTGCATCCCTTTGTCCCTTGGAGCACTTTTGTGTTCTTCCTAAGCTTCCCTCTTGCTTGTGAGCTTGCTATCGAGAGATGGAGGACTGAGGTGGTGGAGGCCCAAGTGGGGGATTCAGTTTCTCCGATTTGCAGATGTGCTGACAGAGGTTGTATCCATTGTAATCTATGATTTTATATTAATAGAAATATCTTTTCCTATCCAATAATGTATGTTTGAATGAATATTTTATCCATGGATGATTTCAAATTCTTATACATTGTTGATTATATATGCTAGAATATATCTAACACCAATATATAGTATGCTTGTCTTGTTTACTTATTGTTGAGGAAGGGATCAATCAATTCAAGCTGAAGTTGGAAAGCTCAATGGGGATCTATTTCAACCGTCTGGAATAAGGTACGAGGTCTGATCCTTTAGTGTTAGATATTTGATTTCTATTGCATACTAGAAAGGATTGATTTCTGGAGTCAAGCTATCTGTTGTGGTACCCCAAGCCATAGTAATTTCTCACCGTAACACTGAGATGCATAACATATAAACTATAATCCAAACACAATAATCACAGTACTAAATTCCAGCCACAGTCAACAAGCATTTCATGCATAAAAACCTTAAACAAGAAATGAGTATATCAACTGAGTGATTAACACAAATCAGAAATGAAACCAGTCAATAGTCTAAAAAGGGCTTATAGTTGCATATATTTCATAATTCAGCCATCAAAAACACATTTTAAACTTAGCTCATAAACCACATCCTGATAGCCTCCCCTTGCAACAAAAATCGAACCCTTGGTCCTTTCCCAGACTTACATTTATCTTGTTCCTTCAAAAACAGTTACATAACTGAACCAAAACTAATTTTAGGTCATCTATCGAATTGTTCAATATAAACTATCATTATACAAAAATGAAATAACTTTTTCAAACTAACTAATAACTGATCTTCTTAAATTATTTTTACAAGTCTTTTGCTGCCTCCGCTAAAAGAGCAATTCCCTCTAAAGCCTGGGTTTTCCTTCTGGATTTCTGGTGATCTACTTCAAAATCTACAACTCTTTTTGTCATCTCCTCATTCTGCTGTGTCAACTCTTGGATAGTTTGTTTTAATTCTGTAAACAGGCTCTCTATTTGTCTCTTTCCTTTTAAGGCCTCTTTAGAAAGTGAAATCAATTCCTGATAGTGACTATTTACTTATTCCAAATCTTCTCTCAGTCTTTTATTTGTAGTCACTAATCCTTCATTGCTTTCATGTAGGTACTCAATTTGATGCTTGTATTGCTTGATACTCCTCTGCAAATTTTCATTTTCAGAATCAATGCATTTTCCTTCTACTACTGGCTGCATTCCTTCAGGTATCCAAGGGATTTTTGGCTTCCTAAAAATTTATTCATCTTCTTCCATATGCTCTGTCAAGGTCATAGGAATTTCTGAATACTCTTCAGCTTCAATACTGCACTGAGATGATTTCTCAGCCACCTCTCCTTTCTCTATACAAGAGCTCTTTAAATACTTTTGATGTTGTTCTAGAATCATCTTCTTTCGAACCTCCATGAATATTTCTAAGATCTTGTTATCAGTGAAAACTGGTTTATCTTCTGAAACTATTTGTTTTTTACCCTTCATGACCTTTTTATTTTCATCTTCACTGTCTTCTAATTTCTCCTGAGATGAAGAATCTTCAATTACTGTAATCTTCTTTTCATCCAGTTTAGGGTTTAACAGCTTCTTCATATTTAATCTGAGTTTGTTCTTTGGCCTTGTCTTGGGCCTCCAAACTGCTCCAACCTCTCTTATCATTTTCAAAACTTTCCCTTGATGTGTAATAGAAGCTAGTTCTGCAACAATTTTCATTTTCTTCATTCGTGACATTATCTCTTCCTCAGCATGTGTATGTATATATTGTTTGATATGAACCCTAGTTTCATCAGATAATGACCTTTCCTCTTCTTTAGAGAGTACTATAATAGGAATCTGTTTATGCTCTTTTACATCTTCCTTTACACCTTGATTCAATTCTACAGGTAAAGCATCTTCTACTGGCTCGATTTCCTTCACTTCTGACTTTGAAACTTTGTTTTCTTCAATATTAATTTGCTGTTCAATTTCAATGTTTTCATCTTCTTGGTTCAAATATTTTCCTGGTTCATCACCTTCTTCATTCTTGACTGTGACTTTCTTTTTAAGTTTCTTGATCAAATTCTGACCTTTATCTAACTGTCTCTTCTGAGACTGCTCTTCCTTCTCTGTTTGGAAACCAGACCAAAATAGGAAATATTCCCATGTCTTCTCTGTTTTTTGAAGTACAGTGCTTATGACTATTTTTATAAGCCCATGATGAAATACTGATTGTTTGGTGTGATCCTGATGTTCTTTCACCCTGCTAGACATCTTCTGTAAACTTTTCAAGAAGAAGAATGGGAGATTCATTTTGGATTCATGGCTGAGATGTTGCAAGAATCTAAATTGATACTTAAAAACAAAATCAAATCTCCCTTCACAAGTGATATAACTTTGTAGGATTTTGATAGCCTCTATCCATTCTGGTTTAAATTTTTGAATAGGTACTCCCTTTCCCCAATCTGCTACTACATCTGGAAGTAAATATTTCTGAGCATCAAAAGTGAAAGGCACCTTTTAAAACCAGTATTCACCCTCATCTAAAATCCCTGTAGCTTATGCTAACAATTCCCTCATCAGTTTAAACTTCAAAGTATCAAAAGACACCATATCCTTATACAAACATTGAGTGAATTTATAAGAGACTTTTGAGACGTGATATCCTTCAATTCTTTAAAAAAACACTAACCACCCTGCCTCTAAAAACAATTTTGCACAATCTGGAAAAGTTTGAACCAAGCTCATGATTAAAGGTTCTGCTCTATTAGTCTTACCACTTCTTTTCATTTTGAACAATTGTCAAATTACTTCTATCAATAAAACAAACTCTGAATCTCTTCAAGTCTTGACAATCTGACAGACAATGCTATATTGGAAAACATAAAACCCCAAACTAAACTCTCTCGTTTAAACTGATAAATTCCTTAATTTCATTGGCAGACAATTCATCATTTAGTATAAAGTAGGCTTATATACTAATAATATTCTTTCAATTCCATCATTAATCCTTTGCTTAGTAAAAACCCAAATTCATAGACTTTGATATCAACTCGTAGCCTACCTGTCAAAGTGATGAATCCAAGTGTTGAAATCGTGCTTTCTTGACTGTCAGGTGTCCAATTGCATTCCTCAATCTTCTCTGACCACTACGATAACTCCAAACAATCGCTCCTCAAAGCCCTAGATTTGCGACATGTTTCAAAATTTGATTACACACTACTAATTCTTCACCATGAAATTCATGTAATCTACGTGCACTTCATGGGATACGAAATTTAAGGCAAATTTGTCTCATCATGCTTAATCATTATTATTCCATCACTCTGCAACAAACCACCGTGACTAGCCCTCATGATGGTTTGCTTGAAATATTAACACCTGTCACAATGATCATTCTAGAGGAAACACAAATGAAATCCATCAACCAAGTATGAATGACATCTCATGTGTGATAATTTTAAAAAATATGAACCAAAAATTATGTTTTTTGAACTGTGTAATTTTCTTGTAGGGCATGTGTGTAATTTTTCCAGGCTTTCGCTACAAGAAATTTTGCTTTAATGATTTTCAAAATATAACTCATGATAATGGTTTAACCTTGGTTAAAGAACCTTGATCAAGACTTTATGTTATTTTTTAAGACCTTTTAATTCATATAAACATTCTATAAGCCCTCTAACTATGAATTCTAATAAATCAAACCAAAATTTGTAAAAATAAGACTATGAAATCTCTTAAATATAAACATGGAAATTAAAGGAAAAGATTAAAGCTAACCTAGAAACTAAATATTTAAAAATAAATGAACCAAACCAAGATTTAAATCACAAATAAATGCAATAAAAACAAGAAACAAAAATAGGCTATAACATATGGCTCTTGCTATGGGATGAAGACCTCCTTATGAGGCTTCAAGAACCTGTAGATCAGTGCCTTCTGTGCTGCTGCCTGCGAATCTGCAAAATTTCCATTGGGTCATGGAGTCTTTATTCTATTGTTTACACTGGTATATACAATGAAAGTTCAGTATCCATCTAGAAAACTGTAAAAATGCTTGAGGAATCGTCCATTAACTGGATTAGACAATTCCTCACCATTCAAAGTCTATAGCACAAAAGTATTGTTTTCTATAATCTTTGATACTATGAAAGGAACAAAGATTATCAAAATTGCCATGCTTTCCTTTCTGCTCCTTTCTAGCATCCCGCCTCAAGACCATATCTCCGTTTGAAAAGGTATTCTCCTTGATTTTTCTATCAAACCTTTCTTTAACCTTTGTCCTGTAAAGCTAAGCTTTTTCCTCTACTGTTTCACGTTTTTGCTGTAACTCTATCAATGCATAAATTCTTCTTTTCATATCACTAGGCTCTTCCTGACAATCTTGAAAAAATTTCATCACTGGAATACCCAGTTGGACAGGAAATACTACATCAGTACCATATACTAATTGGAAAGGAGAAGTTCCAATTTCTTTTTTAACTGTTATTATGTCTGCCCACAATGCATATTTTAACATTGAATCCCATGATCATTTATTCTGCTTCAATAACTTCGTAATAATCTGAATAATATTCTTATTAGATGACTCAGCTAACCCATTTCCCTGACGACAATAAGGTGCCGAGTGTTTTAGCATAATCCCATTCTTTTCACAGAATGCCACCATAGCTTTAGATTTAAAAGCTTGAGCATTAATAGTTAATAATTTCCAAGGACATCCAAACCTACTAAGAATATTTTCCTGAATAAACTCTATGATCACCTTATTTTTTGCATTTCTCGTGGGAATGGATTCTACCCATTTGGTAAAGAAATCTGTAGCAGTCAAAATCCATTTATGCTTCCCTAAAGAGGAAGGATTTATCTCTCCTATGAAGTCCAAACCCCACTGTTGAAATGGGGCATTTACTACAATTGACTTTAATGGTAATGACAGCAAGCTTACCAGTAAACTTTTGACAAAGGATACATGCTCTTACCTGCTAATATACATCTAAGAATAAGGAAGGCCAATAATATCCAGCTCTTAGAATTTTATAAGTTGTTTCCTTCCAATACTTATGGCCCCCACAAGCCCCTTCATGTGATTCAGATATTACTTCTCCAATTTCTGGTTTATCCAAACATCTAAGTAAAATACCTCCTGTATCTTTCCAAAATAGATAATGTTTTATCAAACAATATTTAGTAGTTTTCAACTTTAATGACCTAGCAGCTTTCTTGTCTAGATGTTCTGGACATTGTAAATACAAAAGAAAATGTACAATATCTGCATACCATGTGGATTCTGCATATTGGTCCATAATCTTTTCTTGCTCCTGCTCTGCTTGAAATTCTTCCTGTGTCGGTTGTTCTGCCATGAGATGTAGACCTAAAGCTTAGCAATTTGAATCAGCTAACAATTTAGCCAAACCTTCTCCCTTTACTAGCTTTGTAGGTCTAATGTTCACATCATATTCCATTATTTTTGCAATCCACTTCCCTCTTTTTCCTTCACTATTAGGTTGAGTCAAAACATCCTTAATGGCAGCATTACAAACATAACCTTGGAATGCAAAACATAAATTCTGAAAAACTTCAATGCTTTTATCAATGAGTAAGCCTGTTTCTCTAAAGTGCTGTATTTTAGCTCTGAGTCTCTAAGAGTCTTGCTGAAAAATGCAATTGTCTGTTCAAGACCATCCTTATTCTTCTGTAATAAAACAGTAGCCAATGTATCCTCAGATGCAAAAGAAAAAGTTAAAAATTCCTTTGTAAAATCAGGACTTACTAATACTGGTGCTTCCATAAGAGCCATCTTAATCTTTTCAAATGAGTTTTTTTCTTCTGCAGTCCACTTGACCTCCTGATCCTTGTTCAACATAGTTGTAATGTATTTGATGGTTTCAGCGAAATTTGGTATGAACCAACGCAGAAAATTAATTTTACCAATAAAAGATTGTACATCCTTCTTTCTCCTTGGTAAACTTATTTTCAGAATTGCTTTCACCCTTTCTGGATCAATCCTTATGCCATCAGCTGAAACTAAATGACCCAATAACTTACCTTCTTATACAGCAAAATGTGATTGTTTTGGATTAAGAGATAAACCATATTTTCTGCATTTCAGAAAAGTTTTTTTTAAGTGTTTCAGATGCTCATCATTAGATTGTGAAAAGAGTGTAATATCATCTAAGTAAATCACTACAAACTTATCTCTTGCCCCTACAAAGGCTATGTCTATAGCTCTTTGAAAAGTAGCTCCAGCATTCATTAATCCAAAAGGCATTTTGTCATACATGAAAGCACCCCAAGGCATAGTAAAAGTTGTCTTTTCTCTGTCATCAGGGTGCATGGCAATTTGATTATATCCTGAAAAACCATCAACCATAGAAATTCTTTGTGCACCAACTACCTTCTACAATATTTGTTCTATTTTTGGCAAAGGGTAATTATCCTTCAATGAAGACCTATTCAGATTTCGAAAATCAACACAAAGTCTAATTTCACCATTCTTTTTCTTGACAGGAACTAAATTGGCTACCCATGAAGAATATCTGAGAGGGACTATAATCTTAGCATCTAACAACTTTTTAACTCCCTTTCCTATAATGGGAAACAAAGCAGGATTGATCCTCCTTAATTTCTGTCTGAAATATTTAACATTTGGTTTTAATGGTACTTTATGCTATATAATACTTGTATCATATGTCTTTAAATATTCATATGACCAAGCAAAAACATCAACATACTCTTTTAACAACTTGATGTACATGTTTCTCTACTCTGTTGTGAGTGCTTTTGAGATATTCACCATTCTGGGATGTTCATGGGTGCCAATATTACAGTCCATTACATTTTCTTCTGAAGACTATACAACTGGTTTTAAAGGTGTATCATCCTTTGGCAATATCCTCTCTAAAGGAACCAGACCCTTAGGAATGAAATTACTTCTAAGTTCAATAATCTTGTGACCTACAATCTCATTTTCTACAACACCTTCAAAATCTTCAACCTCATCATCTTGTTCTTGATCAATTAAGGAATTGGAAAATTCACCTATCAGCTCTAAAAACCTTTTTATTTCAATATCATCTTCAAAAAAATTCCATTTCTTTACATTATCAGGCACAGAAGGTCTGTACCTAACCTCACTAGGATACTTTAGCTGAGTTGTTTTAGGAATCCTGAAATGTGTGGCTGCTAGGGCAAGAGAATCAGTAGTTTGGTTATGATCACTAGGAATATAAGTGATATTAAAAGCCACAAAGTAATTGACTATCATATCCCTTCCTTAATTACTGTACACTTTCAACAAATCTTGTTTTACTTGATAGTTGTTCCTTACTCGCTGAACAACCAACTCGGAGTCGCCATACACAAAAATATGCTGAATACCTAGATCTTTTGTAGCTTTCAAACCTAGCAACAAATCTTCATATTCTGCCGCTATTATTGGTGGTAATAAATTCTAATTTATACACTAACCTTACTGCTTCACCACCAGGAGATATTAGAAGAACCCCTACTCCAGCACCTTCCTTGCATGATGATCCATCAAAATACATTTGCCAAAATACAGGAATGGTGGCATATGTTAAGTCCATCTGTAGAGTTCCACCAACCTTCTTGGCCCAAGATCTAGAGAGGAGCAATCCAAACTTAGGTGTAATGTCTGCTACTACTACATCCATAATCACACTCTTCATTGGTAGTTGAGCTAAACTAACCACCATATCCTTTATCACTCCTAAACATTTTACAACTCATGAATCAAAAGCATACAAGTCATGATAAGGTTTTGTTATGCTCAAACCTAAAGCCTCCATGACAGCTTTTGGCATTAGGTTATGAGATGCTCCTAAATCCAAAAGGAAATTATGTATCATCTACTCATGAATGGTAAGTGTGATGTAAAAAGGAGGCGATGCACTTGCCTCGTTTTCAATTTTTTCTGCAAAAGCTGACCCAATAAAAATTTTAGGACTTTCCTCTTGTAAATTCACTGTGTCATAGAGAAGTTGACTATTTGCTGAACCAATCATTTTCAGAACTGAATTTTTGTAAGAAGGATTCTTCATCAACTCAGTGAAAGGCATAGGGATCTTGATTTTGCATAATTCATTTTCAAGGTTGAAATTATACATACTTTTATTCACCTCTTCAACTTCAACATTCTTCTTTTGTTCATCCTGATTCTGTTTTTTCTCTAACACTGGATCAGGCTGCTGTTTAGGAGGAAAAACTACATTTTTCTTAGGATTTTGAACTACTTGCTTTGGCCCTGATCTTAAATTTAAGGTTTTCTTTGGCTCAGTCTGATATGTAGCAGCAGTTATAGCAGTCACTTCAAGATTCAAATCATTTTATGTTTCAAACACATCTACATCATAATATTCTGAGTTTAAAAAATATTCTTCAGTCACAAAACCTTCAATCAACTGTTCTCCAAAATAATTAATATCCTGATCTGGATCCTCAAAGTACTCTTCCTCTTCAATTTCTTCTTCATCAGCTACATTATTCTGAAGTGGTGGTGGCACTTTTTGATCCTTATCTTCTCTCCTTTCCCGTTGTATATCATTGTTTCTTCTCTCTCTGTGAATGAAACGAGGTACAAACTGTCTTCTGAATTGGTTTGGATTATTAGGGTTTATGTCTCTCTCTTGAACAGGTTTATTTGAATTTTTTTTTAATTCCAACTTGTTTAGTTTTTCTATTAGGATTTTTACTAGCTTGGCCATCTCATCAATTTTACCTTCTACAAAGTGGGATGTTGAAACCCCTGGAGCTGCCTCTTTCTTACCCTTCCTGTCATATATTTGCTAAGCTGTATTTCCCTTCAGTCTATCAAAAGCTAATATATTAGACTCCACTTCTAGTGCCAACTCCTGCATGTTAAGTAAAGTGACATGTCTTCTTTCTCTCAAGAGTAGGGAAAACTCATGATCAAAAGCATTGGCATAAGTGAGTTTTGCAAAAGTTTCTGAAGGTTTAATCTCTGCAGGGATTCTGCCATACATTTTATTGAACCTCTTTGAAAAATACTCTATGGTTTCATCCTTATTTCTTCTAAGGGCTCCAAACTCAGTAATGTAATATGTGTGATCCTTGGTATCACCCCACTGTCTCATGAAAAGATCCTGAAGCTCTTCTATTATAGTAATAGAATTTGCAGGTAAGTCTCTGAACCATTTTTTGACCTCTCCATCAAGACTCTGTACGAACATCCTCATTCACACATCCTTTGCCTCAATATTCTGATTATCTACATAGCTGAGAAATGCATCCCAATGCTCCTCAGCTGGGGTTTCACCTTTTCCAATAAACCTAGGCAAGTATTTTTGGTAATCACCCCCAAGAAGTGCATTCAAAGGCTGATGAAAAACTAGAGGTGCATACCTAGCTGCCACCATTTGGTCCATCATGTATAATGGCTGATTTTGGGCTGTCATCTTTAAGTTTACTGGTTGAGATCATGGAAAGACTTGACTAGAACTTGGCTGAAACGGAGTTTTACCAACTTTGAGGTGAAATAAAGGGATTTTTCCAGGAGATATAGTCTTTTCTTTCTTGAAAGATTGAGGATCAATAAAAACTTGAAAATTACTAACAGGGATTGTAGGCTTCAACCAAGATGAATCTTGTTCTTCTCCCTTCAAAACAGAAAAAGGTGATGATATGTCTAGTTGATCAGGGTTACATAGGGCTGGTGATGACTGATACCTTCTGATTTTCCTAGTTTTTTTCAATATCTGTTCAGGTCTGAGACACCCAATTGTAAAGGTGAACTAGGTCTACTTCTTGTTCCAATTCCCTTAGTAGCCACTATGAAATACTGGTGAAAAGTAGTCTTTAAAATTTGTTGGTTTAAGTTCACCTCTCAAAACCAGTGAAATGATGAGTATCCCAGGGAAAATAGGCTTTCAAATTCATTCCCGGAAATGACGCCAAAGATGTTTATTCCATAAATTGTTCTCAGACTACGAAAGAACAAGACAACACAATCTCAATAAACACAATTAAGTAAAATAGGTTTTTATAGGGTTTTGGTTGTACAGTTTGTAGACAAGAGGGTAGAAAATTCATGAAACCAAAGAAAACACTAAATCATGAGCATTTGAAGGACTGAGATGCATAACATATCAACTATAATCCAAACACAATAATCACAGTACTGAATTCCACCCACGCTCAACAAGCATTTCATGCATAAAAACCTTAAACAGGAAATGAATATATCAACTGAGTGATTAACACAAATCAGAAATGAAACCAATCAATAGTATTAAAAGGGCTTATAGTTGCATATATTTCATAATTCAATCATCAAAAACACATAATAGTTTTTACACTTAGCTCATAAACCATAGCCTGATAGCCTCCCCTTGCAACAAAAACCGAACCCTTGGTCCTTTCCCAGACTTACATTTACTTGTTCCTTCAAAAACAGTTACATAACTGAACCAAAACTACTTTTAGGTCATCTATCGAATTGTTCAATATAAACTATCATTATACAAAAATGAAATAACTTTTTCAATCTAACTAATAACTACTCTTCTTAAAGTACTTTTACAAGTCTTTTGTTGCCTCTACTAAAAGAGCAATTCCCTCTAAAGCTTGGGTTTTCCTTCTGGATTTATGGTGATCTACTTCCAAATATGCATCTCTTTTTGTCAGCTCCTCATTATGCTCTGTCAACTCTTGAATAGTTTGTTTTAATTCTGTAAACAGGCTCTCTGTTTGTCTCTTTCTTTTTAAAGCCTCTTTAGAAACTGAAATCAATTGCTGATAGTGACTATTTACTTATTCCAAATCTTCTCTCAGTATTTTATTTGCAGTCACTAATCCTTCATTGCTTTCATGCATGTACTCAATTTGATTCTTGTATTGCTTGATAATCCTCTGCAAATTTTCATTTTCAGAATCAATGCATTTTCCTTCTAATATTAGCTGCATTCCTTCAAGTATCCAAGGGATTTTTAGCTTCCTAAAAAATTCTTCATCTTCTTCCTTATGCTCTGTCAAGGTCATAAGAATTTCTGAATACTCGTCAGCTTCAATACTGCACTGAGCTGATTTCTCAGCCACCTCTCCTTTCTCTATACAAGAGCTCTTTAAATCCTTTTGATGTTGTTCTAGAATCATCTTCTTTCGAACCTCCATGAATATTTCTGAGATCTTGGTATCAGTGAAAACTAGTTTATCTTCTGAAACTATTTGTTTTTTACCCTTCATAACCTCTTTATTTTCATCTTCATTGTCTTCTAATTTCTCCCGAGACGAAGAATCTTCAATTACCATAATCTTCTTTTCAGCCAGTTTAGGGTTTAACAGCTTCTTCATATTTAATCTAAGTTTGTTCTTTGGCCTTGTCTTGGGCCTCCAAACTGCTCCAACCCCTCCTATCATTTTCAAAACTTTCCCTTGATGTGTAATAGAAGCCAATTCAATAAATTTCATTTTCTTCCTTCGTGACATTATCTCTTCCTCGACATGTGTATTTATATCTTGTTTGATATGAACCCTAGTTTCATCAGATAATGACCTTTCCTCTTCTTCAGAGAGTACTGTAATAGGAATTTGTTTCTACTCTTTTACATCTTCCTTTACACCTTGATTCAATTCTACAGGTAAAGCATCTTCTACTGGCTCGATTTCCTTCACTTCTGACTTTGAAACTTTGTTTTCTTCAATATTAATTTGCTGTTCAATTTCAATGTTTTCATCTTCTTGGTTCAAAGATTTTCCTAGTTCACCACCTTCTTCATTCTTGACTGTGGCTTTCTTTTTAAGTTTCTTGATCAAATTCTGACCTTTATCTAACTGTCTCTTCTGAGACTGCTCTTCCTTCTCTGTTTGGAAACCAGACCAAAATAGGAAATATTCCCATATGTTCTCTCTTTTCTGAAGTACAGTGCTTATGACTATTTTTATAAGCCCATGATGAAACACTGATTGTTTGGTGTGATCCTGATGTTCTTTGACCCTGCTAGACATCTTCTGTAAACTTTTCAAGAAGAAGAATGGGAGATTCATTTTGGATTCATGGCTGAGATGTTGCAAGAATATAAAATGATACTTAAAAACAAAAGTAAATCTCCCTTCACAAGTGATATAACTTTGTAGGATTTTGATAGGCTCTATCCATTATGGTTTAAATTTTTTAATAGGTACTCCCTTTCCCCAATCTGCTACTACATCTGGAAGTAAATATTTCCGAGCATCAAAAGTGAAAGGAACTTTTTAAAACCAGTATTCACCCTCATCTAAAATCCCTATAGATTCTACTAACAATTCCTTGGTCAGTTTAAACTTCAAAGTATCAAAAGACACCATATCCTTATCCAAACATTGAGTGAATTTATAAGAGACTTCTGAGTGATATACTTCAATTCTTTCAAAAAACACTAACCACCCTGCCTTTGAAAATGGTTTTGCACAATTTGGAAAAGTTTGAACCCAGCTTATGTTTGAAGGTTCTTCTCTATTAGTCTTACCACTTCTTTTCATTTTGAACAATTGTCAAATTGGTCCTGTCAGTAAAACAAACTACGATTCTCTTCAAGTCGTGACAATCTGACAGACAATGCTATATTGGAAAACCTAAAACCCAAAAATGAACTTTCTCGTTTAAACTGATAAATGCCTTAATTATATTGACAAAGAATTCATCATTTAGTATGAATTAGGTTTATATATTAATAATCTTCTTTCATTTCCGTCATTAATCCTTTGCTTAGTAAAAACCCAAATTCATAGACTTTGATATCAATTCACAACCTCCCTGTCAAAGTGATGAATCCAGGTGCTGAAATCGTGCTTTCTTTACTGTCAGGTGTCCAATTACATTCCTCAATCTTCTCTGACCACTATGATAACTCCAAATAATCGCTCCTCAAAGCCTTAGATTTGCGACCTGTTTCAAAATTTGATTACACACTGCTAATTCTTCGCCACGAACTTCATGTAATCTTTGTGCACTTCATGGGATACGAAATTTAAGGCAAATTTGTCTCATTATGCTTAATCATTATTATTCCATCACTCTACAACAGAACACCGTGACTCACCCTCATGATGATTTGCTTGAAAGATTAACACCTGTCACAATGATGATTCTAGAGGAAACACGTATCAAATCCATCAACCAAGTATGAATGACATCTCATGTGTGAGAATTTTAAAAAATCTGAACCAAAAATGATGATTTTTGAACTGTGCGATTTTCTTGTAGCGCATGTGTGTAATTTTTCCAAGCTTGCGCTACAAGAAAGTTTGCTTTAATGATTTTCAAAAATATAGCTCATAATAATGGTTTAACCTTGGTTAAAGAACCTTGTTCAAGACTTTATGCTATTTTTTAAGACCTTTTAATTCATATAAACATTCTATAAGCCATCTAACTATGAATTCTAATAAATCAAACCAAAATTTGGAAAAATAAGACCATGAAATCTCTTAAATATAAACATGAAAATTAAAGGAAAAGATTAAAACTAACCTAGAAACTAAATATTTAAAAAGAAATGAACCAAACCAAGCTTTAAATCACAAATAAATGAAATAAAAATAAGAAGCAAAAATAGGCTATAACAGTAAATATCAATCATGAATTAAGTAACGCCTCCTTAATCTATGACTAAAAAACAGGTAATTGTTCGACACTCATTCACTAATAGTCAAGGTAATTCAATCCTCAATCAATATTGGTATTCATGTTCTATATATCTACTAAATAATAATTAATATGTGTGTGTGTGTGTGTGTGTGTGTAAAATTCATTTTACTACATAATGCTTCATTATTGTATAGTGTACATGAAATTTATAACATGCTCCACTACTGAAGTTTCTTTCCCTAAAATGCTTCCACTATTATATAGGAAATTATTTTCATACATATATATATGTTCTGCTATTATACATATATAATGTTTTATAATATACATGTCTTCTTAATACCTTTGATAAAAGGTGAGGTGGAAGTAACCTCATTCTGGTGAAGGTTTCCATTCCTCATAAAACCTCTTTATGGTCTATTTGTATTTTACATTTTGTAGTTACTCTTAGGTTATCAAGTGTGTTTTATGCGATAATTTCCTCATGTTCAAGCCCTAGGCTTGTAAGCCCCCAATAAGTAAATTACCAATTTAAGCATGTGAGAAATCGACTAGTGTCTAATAAGTGGCTTAAGGCTGAAGGTCGCGATGGTGGCTGGTTCCTACATCAACACTATGATGATACCCTGTTACCTTTACTCGACCCCCAAGGTTTCCCTGATTGATTACCCTTCCCTAGTGGATTACTTTCCAGTCGTTTTAAATTACGCCAATGTTTTTTGTTCTCCTAAATCTACATATTTAGGGAATTAATCACCTACTTACTAGGTTTTACTCATGGAACCTTGGCCTTGAGCTCCTCACCAAAAAAACAAGTACAGTAACATTAAACCATTATAAAATACTTAGGGCATATAAGAGCGATATTACAAATTTTTACTCCGTTTGGTAACACCCGCAGAGCGGATGAAGTCTCACTCGAGATGTTTGAGGGAGAGCTGACGGAACCAAGTTTCCACATAATGAGGGAGGACCATGTGCATCTACTTATTAACTTAGCGCAACATCCTTCAACTGATCTAATCATTCAACTTATGCATTAACAGAACCATTCAACATATCGCATTATTATATTAGAAATGTAGTAAACACATCGAAGTGCTAACAAATCTAATAGAATAAAATCATTGAAAAGAAGGAAACATCACATCATTTATAGATCCATGTCATAGGTATGCATTTCCCTCATGATAGAATTGCAGAAGACAGTAAAAAAGGAAAATAGAAAACGAAACAATGATTCATCTCAACTTTCGTCATGTCATATTACTTCCACACAAAATCATAGATTCTACAAAATAGTTCATAGATCAACAGATCTCAATTCATGCATATTGCTTCCTTGATGCGCTAACTGATCTATACCACTTGCAATTATACAACTAGTTATAGGCTTGCGCCTTTACATTCCTGATCCACTTAATTAACTTTCTAACTAAATCTTAATTGATTCTACAAATTAATGACAAACATCTGCACAATGTGGAGCAAAACTTCAAAAGATGACACAAAAACACATAAAATATTCCATTTTCATCTTGTGCGCCATCTTCCACTTGCATAGTGTCTTTGACCTTGCACAGTATCCACGATGTTGCGCAACTAATGTATCCCAAAACCGCCTGCCAACAGGCCCCCAACAAAATCTTATGGCTCGTCCTCGAGCCACATCAGCTGGACATGGTGTACTCATTGATATTGATCTTGAAATATTCGTACTGTTGAGTAATCTCCTTCACCTACCCTTTGATATTTTCAGCGATCTCCTGGATTCCTGTCAAATCGTGTGCCAACAGGTGTTCCACTATCTTCTCAGCAATCTCTTTCTTTCCTTCCTGCACGGCCTGTAGAGCAGCAACTTCCTTAACAAAAAGTTATGCTTCAATGTCTTCTAACTCATCTAACTGCTCAATGCGCTTCCACTGTCGCTCCTGAGCCTTTCCAACACGCTATTGTAACTCCTTCAGCTCTGCAGACCTTATAATATGAACAACTAGTGGCATTGTTTTCAATGTCATTTTTAATGTTTCCATCTCCCCCTCTGCCTCCTACAACTGCTTGGTCAATTTCCCTAACAGCTCATCCTGGACAATTCTACCCCAAAATTGTGTCATTCCATCAATGACCTTCTTTGATGCCTGCTCCATCTCTTCTAACTGTGTCGCCACATCCTCTATGGAGCTCTTCCTTTCAGCAACTTGTTCATGTGGTGTTTCTGGATGCACCAGAGCATTCAAATCTATATTGTCTAGATGCAACTGCGTGATGACTGCTCCAAGCCATTTTTATTTCTCTAGTGCATCTAGTTTTGTGGTGCTCTTGTAGACATACTGACAGGCCCGTGAAACTGCCTCTTGCAACCACACACTATGATCCCATATTTTGGGCTCTCAACTACTAGTCGGTCTTGCTCCTTTTTCAGCGCCGTAATATCCTCAATGCTCTTTTCCCTTAATTCCTCTTGTTCCTTCTTCAATGATGCAACCTCTTTTTTTGCTTCTACTTCCTTCTCATACGTTCGCAAAAACTGAGCGTTGATGTTCTGCTCTTTGTCTACCAACTCATGGTTGGAGACTCTTTGCATATGTACCAACATCTGTGTGGACAGCGCATTGATTTTGATAGACAAGTCCTGCAATTGCTACAGTGAGGTATTCAAATCCTTGTTGTTGGTCTCAATCACAGTCAAGGGAATTTGAACATTCTAAACCCGCGTCCTAGTGCTGATTAAGCCAAAGTCCTTCCAAGTTGCTCCTTTTGGTGCTCTCTTCAAAACAACATCACATTAAAAATCAAGTTTTGTTCTTACCTACAGAAACTCGTCTTGTGCTAATTTCTTCATTTATTTTGCTGTCGCATCTATTGCATTTGTAACTGCCTTGACAAGCAGATTCAAGTGAGCCTCCATTCCTGACATTGAGCTATTGGTTGCACCCTACTCTTAATGCTTCTTCATCCTAGAATCTTTAAATGTGTACTCCACTTGTGGGTCAGTGGGTGTCTGTGTCGATGATTCCTCATCGAACTCATGGTGACTCTGTTGGTCATCCTTATGCACAGGATCGATAAGTGCATCCGTTGGGGGTATTGTCAGTACTTCTTCCAAACTGACCAGTTCTCTCCATGCCGCGGGCCAATCATTAACGATCGCTTCCAAATCTGAATCAAACAATTTGGAAGGTGTTGGCAACCATTCCTTGTCTAGGTCATGTCGCGCTTGTACGTGAATGGCATGTTGGCTGATTTCAAATCAAGCAATCCTTTGAAACTTCGTCCTAGCTTCCTTAGATAACCGTGGAAGCTTCACAATTTCCACCTGTAGTGCTTCCCAATATATCCAAAATTGGACCGCACAGTCCTTCAATATTTCAGGTTCGCTTACCTAGGAGATATTTTGGAAATGTGCACCCTTACAACTTTTGATCTCTTCTACCTCCATGCCTTGGTAGTCATCTGGCTCCATCCAATCCACGAGCACGATTAAGATCAATAAACAACTATAGGTAAACGACCGCTCTCCTGCCTAAACTGCTACTACATCCTCTGCCAACTATTTCATTAGAAAGAGTTACTAGTTCATCTCTACGCCCTCTGTGCCCACAATCACCCCCAAGTTACAATGAATTGGGTGGTTCTTCCTAACCACTTTGTTGGCCAATATTCTTACTCCAATGCGCACCACATTGTCATTGATTTTTTTGATGCGGTAAGCTCGCCCATCACGCTGCAACCCATACCTCCTCTTGAACCTTGTTGTAAGCCTCTTGTCATTATCCTTTCCTCTAAAGTACTACGAGGGGTATGGCCCATCCTTAGGCAGCCTCGTCATGTCTGAGATCAATTGCTTCATGGACTATGATCATTGTGTCCAACCACAAATTTCCTCACTAAAAATAGGCCAAAAGTTGCTTTACGTAGGCATTTGCCTCATTTAGTCACCCAAAATGTGGCATGTTAATCAACCGCAATAATCTCGCTTTATTCATCCCGCGCACCCAATCTTGGGGAATGCATTCGATAGGGCCGCCTCCTACTGCTACCATTGGTAAATATGGTTCCTTCGTGACATCCTCCAATGCGAGCAATTCATGGTTTTCGTACTTCATCTGCATCAACGCGGGAACAATGTCTGCAATGCAAACCAACCCTCGTGGTATCGCCATCATTTTTATTTGTTACTTCTGATTCTTGGTTACATTTCTAGGCTACATACTGGGTTGGTAGGGCAGTCTATACCCAGGGATATCCTTAGTGGACACCCCTATACAAGAAACTGAATCTACAACTCCTAAGCTCGATGGAACCATATGCATAGCTTCCTCCTCTTTTTCCCTCATATACGTTCTAGTCGGCCTCTTCTTTGGCACCCATGGGGAGCTATGATTTTGTCCCTTCCTCTTCTTCTTCAGCATTGATGACAATCCTATTGGCATACTTGTGAATTCTTCCTCAATGGTTACTGGTTCAGTTGGTGATTCTCTCTCACTCAAAATCTAAATCATGATAGGTTCACTCTACATGCCGCACCAGTGTCCCACAAATCTCAACATGCCCTGAACCTCACTTTGAAACTCAACTACACTCACTGCAATATTGCTCTTCAACTCAACTCACTAATTTGCACTATGCACAATGGTGTCTTCCAACTGTATCTAGCCCATTTTTATAAAATCAAGTCAATACCCTACCCATCATGATCAAATCAACATAATTGGCTTCACCTCATCATGACCAAATCATGCATTAACTGCTTGAATCTACCGTTGATTATGTCGATCCAATGGTCAGATCCGCTATCAATACACGTCACTTCAACAAGAACCACTGCAGGTTAACTTCTTTAACTGTCTACATTTATTGTTGATTTGACTATGTCACGATCCTGTGGTTGCCGCGAAAGACCTTCCTAACTGCGCTACTGACTCCTCCACCTACGCATCCACTTCCTTTTGGTCCACCATCCTTCTATTCCGACTTCCTATCCTCTTTTATTTTTTTCATTATGCAGTACCTCATGCATTGCATGGATCTGGGCCCATTACATACCTTCATAAGTTCATTCTCCAATACCTTGTTGAACGCCTCTATAGTCCCATTCGCTTGGGGATGATATGGGGTACTCTTCTTATGTTGTATCTAAAACTCTTCTGTCAATGCACTGATTGTGATTGATGAAGTGACTCCCCTTGTCACTCATCAATATCCTTGGGAACCCAAACTGAGTTACAATGTTGTCAAGCAATAACCTCGATGTTGTCGCATCGATGCAATCCACAACAGGTGCAGCCTCCACCCATCGTTTTAAATAGTATGTCACTATAATGATGTACCACACACTAGTTCTTTTTCCAGGTGGGTTGATTGGTCCCACAAAATCCACTGCCCATTTTTCAAATGGCTGAAATGTCACCTAGGGTACCAACGACATCTTGTCCCTCCTTGATGATTTTCCAAATCTTTGATAGACATTGCAGATTTGCACATAATCTGTCACATCATTATGAAGAGTGGGCCACCAAAGCCCTGAGTGAAGCATCTTCCTTGTAGTAGCATGACCTCCATAGTGTCAGCATGTGCCCCTTCTAGAATCTGCCCTTATTCATGCAGTAGGACACATCACTGCAAAATCTCATCCGGTCTTAGTTTATAGAGTTGTCCTGCAATCAACTAGAAATCTAAGGCCTTAACCATCAACTGCTTCTTCTTACTTGTAGTAAGGTCCTCCGGTGCGGTTCCCGTCACCAAAAACTGAATTATTTGATCATAATAATCATCAACCATGTCAACTCTGAAAAAATATGCATCTAGCAGTCAGTCTTCAATGTTTGTAGGTCCTCACCTGTCTCAATTCGGGATAAATGATATGGGCCCGCATTCAAGTGACCTGAGTTCACAATTATATAAAAATCAAACTCCTAAAAGGGAATTAGCTAGCAGCATATCTTCACCCCCAACACAGGCTTATTGACTAGGTATTTCAAAACAGAATGATCTATGAACATCTTAAAATGGCCACCCAACAAGTAATGCCTAAACTTTTGCATTGCATTTACCATCGCTAGACCTTCTCTCTTTGTGGTCATATAGTTTTTATCCGCATATGACAAGTTATGAATAGAGAAATCAATCGGGTGATCAAGCTCTCCTTCTCCTAGTTTCACAAGAACCACTCCCAACGCAATGGATGATGCATCCATATGAACATGGAACTCCTTGTTCCAATAAGGAAAAACGAGGATTGGTGTGGAAGCCATTTTGGCTTTCAGCGTGTTGAAACTTCCTTGACACTCTTGACTCCATACAAATACTACATCTTTCTTCACCAATTTCTCCATAGGAGTTGTGATCATAGCATAACCTTGTATGAACTTGTGATAATACCATGTATGCCCCAACTTTTCTCTAAGAATATTCACATTCGTAGGTAGTGGAAAACTCAAAATCAGTGCAATATTTTCGAGGTCCACCAATAGTCCTTTCTTGCAAACAATGTGACCCAACAAAATCCCAAAAGGTGTGTAGAAAATACAATTCTTTGAGTTCAACACAATTTGGTGCTGTCGACATCTTTCCAGCATCAGTTGCAGGTTTTCCAAATGGTCTCTGATCAAGCCATAAACTGTCCAGTCATCCATGTAAACTTGTAGGAATTTCTGAATAAAATATTTGAACGCCACGACAACAACCCGAGAAAATATCACAGGTGCATTTTTCATCCCAAATGGAATCACAATATACTGAAAACAACCCGCTTCAATAACAAATGTTGTCTTGTGGCGATCCTCTTTTGCGATTCTGATCTGGTGATAGCCCAAAAATCCATCCGTGAAGGAATACATTTTTTGACCACATACTCCTTCTAACACTCCATCATTGAATGGTGTCGAAAATGGATCATGCATACACATATCATTCAGTTTTCTCAAGTCGATGCAGATTTGAACCTCACCTGTCTTCTTATCTTGGACCACCATTGGACTGATCCATTCTGATTCTTCAACTCGTTCAATTATGCTAGCATCTATAATTCTGTCAAGCTTATATTTTACTCTCTCCTTGCATCATGGATTCAGGTGATATGGCCTCTGTCTTACTCATTTCACATTTCACTTCAACACGATCTTCATTTCTCCCAAATCTCCCAGTATGCCCTTCATCTCAGAAAATTTCGTAAGGAAAAAATATTGAAATTCATGCAACATATCTGTCATATTTGCCATCATTTCTTCATCCCAATAGTCCCCAACATTTTCAAACTTTGGGTTCTCCTCCATCCCAATGTTGACCTTCCAGATCTTCAATGGATGACTCATTGGATCCATCTGTACATCTGGTGTTGCGACATCCTGACTCCCTTCTGTTTCTAGAATATTGATATTCCATGGGTCATTATCATCATCATCTGGTCCTCCAGTCACATTATAACATTCCATCATCGACTTCATTTGACAATGTGCATGTGGATCCACTGGAAAGGTGACTGAAACTACCTTTAGAACAACATCGTGCATGAGTTGTAGCTCATTGTGAACATCTAGGTTGGAATCAGCGAAATTGAAGGTGTGAGTGAAGCAAACTATTAACTCCTCCCAGGTAGTGATATCTCTGCACAACTTAGCTGATACATACAAATATTGTGACATTTCATCCAATGTGTGGATAAAGGAATGGACCCACTCATCCTTTGGTTGCGATGCCCACAATGTCTAACACTCAATCAGATGATCATTAGGATTGTTTCACTCATCGTACCTTCCAGCATGGTACACTTCTGCATCTCCAAAGTGAATTGTCATCAATATTTGACACTGTGACCATCCAATTATCAAATTCTTATGGGTCTCCCACCATCGTGTTGGGTTAGCCTTCAACACTTCCTCCAACGCCAGCAATCGTTGTGGTTCTGACACATTATCTTCAAATTCCAATAGAAATTTAGACAACTTAGGTATTCCTTCATAGACTGGTAACTCAATAGTATCAGTCATGATGCGACATGGTGACTGTGTAATTAAACCACATTTTCTTAGCGACACCTCATGCAAGTGGTTCTGCTAGTTCTCTAATGCATCATCAGAATCAGAAGATGCAGAGCTAGCAGTGTGCCAACCAAGTTCCCCATCAACAGCTGGATGGATGTAATCTTCTGAAATGCTATATGCATGATCCCATCCTCTGGAAACTTCATCTTTCACTAGCTCAACATAACTTCACCCTTCATTTGGATCCATCTGAGCGATGACTCTGATGTCTTGATTTTCAAAGGTCATTATGTGCTTCTTAAAATTGATCACTGCCATACTATCATTGGCCCATACAATCCACAACAAAGCAAGATAGGATACTCCACCATCAACAAATTCAATTACATCAAAATCGGCATAGGTCTTCATGCCTTCAACTTCCACCAGAAGGTGCGATACTCTCCCAATTGGTGTCACTCTGGCCTGGTTATCCAGTCGCAACTGCATAGGAGACTAGCTTAGCATTTGGCTCCCCATCTTCTTCCATGTCTGTCTTGTCAAAATATTGACATCTGAGTCTAGATCCAGAATAACTGAATCTACCTCATAGTCCCCAATTTGAATGTTCATGTGCATTTCTTTTCCAGTATTTTCCTATGCAAATATTTCACTACGGAGTCCTTTCATCCCTTAACTGATCGACGCAACAGATTCTCTATCTCAACAAGAGAATTCGGGTCTCTTTCCAGTGACAAAAAACTTTCAAAGAAGTTCTACAAGGTACCATGTTATCACGATGGTCCTGATACTAATGTTGTATCAAAAGCAGTGGGCATTTCATAAACAGGTAACTTACCAGGATTCCTTCCTATCACATCATGCACTTCAAAAAATGTGTCTTTCTCAGCATCGATGTCGAACTGTGCCTTCTTCTTCCCAGCCAACCAAACTTGTGGATGTGGGTTATATTCTCTAGTTGTTGCACCTTCATGAGTGATGACAACAACATCAACATCCTGCATTCTGAGCTCCACCGAGATCGTTGCAACCGCTGGTCCTTGGTTCTGGTTCAGCGGTGGATTCGTAGGTGGGTTCATGTTCTAATTTTCATTCTGGTTTTGAATCGAAATTTGATTCTGATATTGATTCTGCAACTGGTTCTAATTCTTCAATTGATTCTAATTCTGTAATTGATTCTGGTTCTGCAACGGAGGAACATTTCCTGTCTGCCACCTCGCGATCAGTTGTGGATAGTTCTCAATAGTGTGATCAATAGCAGTACAATACATACAGGTACACTACAATTACAGGCAATCTCTCTGATAGTGTCCTAGTACACCACAATTATAACATTGGACAGGTCCGCGACCTTCTCCGCCTCCTCAACTGAAACCTCCTCCTTATCCTCCTTGAAATCCTCCACAGAATCCTCCTTGTTGTTGGTACTGTGGTTGAGAAAATTGTTGTTGTGGGGGATTCAACTGCTGCTAAACATACTACACTGAATGAACATATTGTGGCTGCTGCAGTACAAACTATATCTACGGTTTCTATTGTGGTATGAACTGAGGTTGAGGTGGTGCCTATACCACCTACGCCTGTGGTTGTGGTTGTTGTACCTCTCCCTTCACATAGTATGAGTCATATGTTCTTTCCTAAAGTAGGCCATATGCGCGACAATATTTGTCTTCATGCCCAACAGAGCGGCAAAATGTGCAGTATAATTTCATCGGCTTCATTACCATCTTCTGCATGTACCCACATTCCTCATGTCGATTCCCATATACTTGAAAAATGCGGTACCATGGTACACTGTCACAACTCAATGCGTTTGGTGCTCCTAAAAATAAGTAGTTACATAAAATTTGGGCAATTATCCTTGGTATGTCTGTATGCACAAAATCGAGTACACCAAACATCTTCATGATGTTCTTCTCCTTTCTTAATGGCTTGCAACTGGAGTGTCAGATTTGCCAGCTACATCTAAATCTAGTTCATATCAGCTACATTCTTCAACGGGTGAAGCTTCCAACTTCATTGCAATCTCCAGAGCCTCGCTTTGTGTCGTAATATTTTGCTACATCAGTGGTACTCTAATATGATATAGTAGCATTGTGATGAACCATTCCTTATGATGAATGTCGCTTATCTCAAAACTGACCCTTTCCATTCATGTATTAAACCTTTGATCAAAATCCCAAACAGTCTCATTTGGATATTACTTAATTTCTTTCAATTTTGTGATATACTGCACTTCATATTTTGGTTTTCTGAACTCTTCAATTAATCCTTTTTTTACTTCATCCAGTGTCTTCGGTGGATTTCCAGTAGGAACTTGTATAAATTTCATGTACCAATCAAGTGCGCGACCCCGAAGAGTTGTCGCCAATTGGTCCTTCTTGATGTCATCATCCACAGTTTGTATGACAGTCCATACTGCCTCACATAGGAACCCATATTACTTTAAATCCTCAGTCCTGTTTCCATTAAACAAAGGTAACTTTTCCTCGTCACCCACTAGCCTAGCCCTTTTACCTACAGTCATTGATTTGCTACTATTAGAGTGTTGTTGGCACGTTGGACAAGTCGGTGTTGAACTTTCATTTATTCCTGATTGTGATGTAGTGCATGGAGGTGTTGGTATGTTGTTTTTGGGGGTTGATCTTGCTTCTATCCTGGGCGTAGTCTGGTCGTCCTTGTCATCACTGTAGGTTCTCTTCCTCCTGCGTGGTCTTCCTTCGTGTTCTTGCGTTTCGGTTGCAGTAGGACCTTCCCCTGTCCTCTGCCTCTTTTCTTGTCAGAACCTTTCTCCTCCTCTCATAAGACCACTCTCTTCCCTGGCTTCCCTCACAGTCTCATCGTAACTTACACCCATCTACCCCATATCATTCCATTCATCTACCCCCTTTCTTTGTGGTATCCATAGCCCCCACACACCATATTTATACTAATCAAGGTGCTTCTTCAGTATGCCTTTTCCACAAACAAGCATCTTAATTGACAATTGCAAGGACAATAAGAACCTACCTCTCTTTCCATTGAAAAATTCCCTTTCTTCTTTGCTATAGGAATTAGTAGTATCAACCGCGAACTCGGTGATATAGCCTTCCAATATATTGCCGAACCATACTTCAACAACCCACGATGCTTTGTTTTCGATTTCCTGCAACTCCTAGATCAATTCAGGGGTCCAGGACATTGGCTCACCTCCTTCAAAATTTGTCTTGCAATAGGTAAATCTCGCCAACCACTCATACAATATGACCAAAAATTCAGAGGAAAAGTACTTGTGTGGACCGTTGTGGATGTACCATTCTAGCCACTTATCTGTCTTCAGTCCAGGGTTCTGATTTTCTTTCTCAGCAAATTCTCATAGCTTCTGGTCAAACCAATCTTGAATTGTCGGTCTCATCGGATGCCACAACATGTCCTCCCATCAGTCGCAACAAGGTCCCAAAAATAGAACCATTTGTTGATACAAACTCAACCAACAAAACTAGTCGACGGGGGTTCCACTTTTTCGACACCCAAACCACCACTATCTCCCTGAGCACTGGCCTAGACAGGTTTTACCCCATCCAGCAACACCCGTAGAGTGGATGAAGTCTCACCCGAGATGTTTGAGGGAGAGCTGACGGAACCAAGTTTCCGTGGAATGAGGGAGGAACATGTGCATCTATGTATCAACTTAGCGCAACATTGCTCAATTGATCCTCAATTGATCTAATCGTTCAACTTATGCATTAACAGAACCATTCAATAGATCTCATTATTATATCAGAACTACAGTAAACACATTGAAGAGAAAACAGATCTTACTGAATAACATCATTGAACAAAAGGAAACATCTCATCATTTGCAGATCCATGTCGCATGTATACATTGCACTCATGATAGAATCGCAGAAGATAGTAAAACAGAAAAGGACACAATGATTTAGCTCGACTTCCATCATGTCATATTACCTCCACACAAAATCATAGATTCTCCAAAATAGTTCATAGATCAACATATCTCAATTCATGTATATTTCTTCCTTGATGTGCTAATTGATCTATAACACTTGCAATTCTATGACTACTTATAGGCTTGCACTTTTACATTCATGGTCCACTTAACTAACTTTCTAACTAACTCTTAATTGATTGTACAAAATAATGACCAACATCCACACAATGTGGTCCAAAACTACAAAAGATGACACAAAAACACATAAAATATTCCATTTCCGCCTTGCGCACCATCTTCCAATTGCATAATGTCTTTGACCTTGTGCAACATCCACGATGCTACGCAACTAATGTATCCCAAAACCGTCTGCCAACATATGTATGTGACTGGAATTTAAAAAATACAATATTCATACTCTGTGTTACTTGCATTAATATTTTATGTAGTGGATCTAGATCTGAATATAGTAACATACAAATACCATGTGCTCCATAAAACGTTCATGTATTGCTCTTATCATCCAATATTCAGCTTGGTTAATGGGTTGCTTTTCTTTTGGTCAGTATCACATTGACTGTGAGCTAGGCAATGTCTATGGATCTGATTATGAAGTTAGCAAAACAATACTATAAAAACATATGATGAGGTGTGTGTGGGGAAGATATGACTACCATTGATATGCAACATTGAGTTGGATGGGAACGGATGATATTTCCATTCCAAATCAACCAAGATCAATAATTCTTCACATGGGAATAAATGTTCCCATGTAAACTACTCATTAAATTGCTATGTGATTTAAGTGGAGTAAATGGACCTATCAAGAAGGGTAGTAAGAAAATAGATATGGAAATATAAAACATGGGGTCAAATAAATTACCAACCAACAATGACCAAACAAATTACCAATTCATGTTCTTAATGTTATTGTTATGTGGTCATCTTATTTTAGATACTTGTTATCTGGTCAATATTTTATCCCATGACCCAATTGTTCATTCCTCTGGTCATTTTTAGTTGGCTCACTCAAGTTTGGTCATTTATACCTTGAAAAAACTATGATGACCAAATATTTTGGTCGCCTGGTCATTTGTCTCTTATTTTCTACTAGTGACAAAACAATTGTATACAAGATAAATATAGGGTCAAAACACATAGGTAAACACTTTTCCACGATCCTTTACTCATAACATTATGGTACCTCGTACTCTCTTTCATGGAATCGGTTATCTGGTTGTTTTTATTTTATTAATTATTTTATAAGTTCAACATAATAAAAATAATAATAATGTGTAAACCATATTCCAAGCACCTTGTGCCACTATGTCCAACATAACAACAATAATAAGATGACCAATGGCTAAACACGATTGTATTAAATCCCTCCCCCCTTAAAACATGCATCGTCCTCGATGCATACACATACATAACCCAAAATATCAAAATAGATGAGGGTGTGCCTCCCTCATCACATCTTCCAATTCCCAAATTACATCCTTAGGAATATAGTTGATCCACTTAACCCTAATGTGGATGATTTATCTCTTCCTGAGCATCTTGGTATTCTTCCCTAGTCTCCTTCTGACTCCACCTAGTCATACCAAATATATATACAAAACATAATCAACATCGTGTATACCTATCGACATGAAATCATATATATACCAACATTCTAACAAGAATCATATGTCACTATCAAAATAATCTAAGCAACAATATATCATACCATATGCATCATCATCTAATGTAAGAAAAAAACATCTACTATACAATTAACCTATATCATATTCCAGTCAATTATATGCCTAGGGTCATGCACATACATTTTCAACAAAGCCTACATGAAACACAATATGCACTTTTATGCTAGGGGGTAAATCTAGTTCACAAGAAACTGTTCCTATCTTTTCCAAAATATCAAACAAACCACAATATCTGGATGCAAGTTTAGAACAATTCCGCAAGTTTAAAGTACTCGTTTTTTGTTTCACTTTCAAAAAAACAAGATCACCAACCTAAAACGGTCTGTCAATCCTATTCCTGTCTAAATAACGTTTCTATCTATCTGTGCTATTTTCAAATTATGTTTAATCATGATCATCTAATCTTCCATTTGTTTTAATAATTTTGTCCCAATGAAAAATCTATTTGTCGTACTGTACCAACTAATAGGTGTGTTGCATTTTCTTCCATACATTGAATCAAACATGATTGCTTTCAAAGAAGAGCGATAACCATTGTTATAAGAAAATTCCATAAGATACAAATAATTTTCCCATTTAGTAGGTTGATCCATTACATACATTCTTAACATGTATTCCATAAACTGATTAATCCTTTCAATCTATCCATCTGTATGAGGATGATGTGAAGTAATCATATTCAAATGTGTTCCAAAACCTTTAAACAAACATTTCACAAAATTACCTATGAATTTTGAATCCTTGTTTGACACAATTGCTTTTGGAATACCATGCAATCTAGCTACCTATTTCATATAAATATCTGCTATTTCAGTTGCTTTATGTGTAGTCTTAACTGGTATGAAGTGAGATGCTTTAGTTAATTTCTCTACCACTACCATAATAGAATCATGCTGAAACCTTTTCATAGGTGATTTCATGATAAAATCCATACTGCCTACAACCCATTTCCATATTTATATCTGTAAAGGTTGTAACTAACCTATAGGGTGTCTATGTTCAAATTTTACCTTCTAACATTCTAAGCATCTAGGTATGTAATATGCAATTTCCTTTTTCATGCCTGGGTAGTAATAATCCATGTTAAATGTCGCTACTATCTTTTGTTAACCATAGTTACCTGCATATGGTACATCATGCACTTATTTTAAAATTAATTTCTTTACATTTTCTAAATTGGGAATGTAGACCATGTTCTTATATTCAAGTATTTGTAACAAGGAATATTTCACCTTCTACGGACAGAAGTTGTTCCTCTGGTCTGAATGGTTCAGATCTAGAACAAATGAGTGAACGACAAAGGATGAATACCTTCCCTGGATGTCGTAGACACCTGGAATGCTACTTGGATAGTGAACCTGTGTACCTGCAAACTAATCAAACATGCAAACACATCAAAGCTACCAGAAAATGATCTACTTATTCATGTTAGTAACTAAGGAATCTAACAACATGTACATGTGAAATCAAAACAACAGTAATGTGGGACGGGAATCAGCTTTGCATTAACGATGTATGGAGAAGGTTACAACCATTTCCTTAGTGTCGACAAGCATCTCCATGAAACAAACACTTCATCCCCATAAGCTCCAACTTTTCTCTCTATGCTCTCCAATGGTTTGGGCTAAGTGGTCAATCCAACAGCATAACAATACCTCTATAGTTCTCATCCTCAACCATGGGCATGAGCTTGTATTTATAAGGCTCAATGGATAGGAATAATTGAGAGAATTGTGGATGAGGTGGCCTCTAAGATCCTATGATGGGGGATCTTGAGCTCAACTGACCCACAATGATAGCGATAAGGGAGGACATGAGGCTCATGATCTAGAAGCCTTGAGAAACTTCTCTTTGTCCCATTTTACCCAGGGTACCGCTTATCTTCTCTTATGACAGAGCGGTTTGGATGAGAAACTCTTATGGACCAAAGACCAAATGTGGTGGCACCAATTATGGAAAACAGCATACAAGCGATGCAAGCAAGGTACCTCTCATGGGTCACAAGGAAAATGCAGTGCTGAGTTTTTCCATGTAGAATTGACAAACAACATAGGTTTCCACTCTAAGTGTTGGTATTCAGGGAAAACATGTAAGTCAAAGGTCTTATCACATGGTGGTGACAAGATTTGGGTATAACAGTATTCCATCTTATAGTTTACAGTGTTTAAAGTTATGTGTTGTTCCTTGTTGCTGCAAACCTTCTTTTACCTATTGGAAGAATTCATCTTTATTGTTTGCCTCTTTTATTCTATCCTTTAAATATCAAGTGCTAGTACTGATAGCTACGTGCATCACACTCATTTTATTACCGAGTGCATCCACCAATTTATTTTATTTTCCTTTTATATTTTTAATCTCAAAATCATATTCACGTAGTGATCAGTTATTAATTCAAATTTATTTCCCATTTAGTGTCTCCATATCTTTAAAGCATGTACTGCTGCAACTAATTCCAAGTCATGTGTGTCATAGTTTTTCTCATGTTCCTTTAACTTCCTAGACTCATAATAAATAACCTATCCATTCTGAGTTAACACACCACCTATGCTATGCTGACACACATATGTACACACCCAAAAATTTTCATCTAGATTCATAATTTTCAAAACCATCACATTAGAAAGCATCTCTTTAATCTATTGAAAACTTGTTTCACATTTAGATGTCCAATCAAACTTTATACATTTATTTTGCAAAGAACTTATCAGATGTGCAATCTTTGAAAATCCTTCTATAAACCTACGATAGTAACCTGCTAATCCCATGAAAGATATAACGTTTGACACAGTCTTAGGTGTTGTCCAATTCATAATTGCTTCTATCTTTTCAGGGTCAACTGATATTTATTCTTCTAATACAATGTGTCCTAACTAGTGAATCTTGTTCTGATAAAAAGAGCACTTAATTAGCTTAACATAAATTTGATTCTCTCTAAGTACCTACATTACTTGTATAAAGTGTTCTCTATGTTCTTTCTTTGTCTTAATGTAAAAACTAGTATGTCATCCAAGAAAACAATCACAAACTTCTCCAAATATTTTAAAAAAATCGCATTCATCAAGCACATAAAGGTAGGTGGTGCGTTCGCCAAACCAAATGGAACAACTGTAAACTCATAGTGACCATATCTTGTTCTAAAATTTGTCTTACCAATGTCCTCTTCCTTAATGATGACCTAATGATAACTCGACTTGAGACCTATCTTTGAAAATATTGTGGAAGCCCTTAACTGATCAAATAAGTCATCAATTCTTGGTAATTTCTTTCTTTAACTACCTGTAATATATGCAGAGCCTCAAGCTACCATATTTCTTTCTTACAAAAAAAATCGATGCTCCCCAAGGTGAAACACTAGGAATGATATAACCTTTCTTTAATAACTATTCTAAATATATGTAACTCTTTCACTTCTAATGTGCTCATCCTATAAAGGACTTTATATGAAGGAAATGTATTGGGAACTAGATCAATAGTAAAGTCTATATCTCTTCTAGGAGGAATTCTGGGTATCTCTTGAAATACATTTACAAATTCATGTAATATCGGGTAGTCCTATAACTAAGGTTCCTTTTTCTTAGATTCTTCTATGTGAGTTGCATAAATCTGATACCCTTTTCTAAAACACTTCTTTAATTGTAAAGTTGTAACATGTCTTAAGGATATCGGTTTGTGTATTCCTCTAATCGTTATTATGTTTCCTTCCTCATCTAGACATGTGCAAGTCTTATTGTAACAATCCAATATAGCTCGATGTGTAGTCAACCAGTGCATACCAATCAAAACATCGTAATGGCCTAAATGGATAACATTCAAATGTACTAAAGTATTTAAGCCATTCATTTCCAAAGCACATTGTCTTACTATTTCAATGACTTTTCTTTTAATTCCAATTTCTAATTGTACAAGGTCGTCTACCTTAAGATTAGTTTTCTTAAAATAAAAATTCAAAACTACACTAGGTGCAACATAAAGTTATTACTAGCACCCGAATCAATTAAAATAGACACAATTATATTACCGATCTTACCTGCCACTTCAATCATGTGAGACTGGTGATCTACTTTCCTACCTTCCAAAGCTGCATAAATCCTTTGAGTCTTACCAATATCACTTATTGTTATTTACTCAATGTTGTGAATGTTTTCTTCTTTCTTATGTGGAAAACCCCTTGCATAGTGATTCTCATTACAATTCCAACATCTAACAGGAGGTATCTTATATGAATTTGGTTGTTTATGAAAATCACTACTTTTGTTGACATGAGTCTTGGTTCCCTTCTTTCTTTGGTCTTTTGTAACACTCTTCTTATCTTTAAAGTTCTTATCTTCCTTATTATTATCCAAATTATACAAATGTTTTTCCTTCCAGATTACTTCTTTAAGGATCTTGGGCATCATATTAAAACTTATCCTTGTAAAAAGTTGGCATTCCACTTAGAAATAGTTGGATCTTATCTTTCTCATATTTTATATAGTCTTCCTAAGTTAACAACTCAATAAATCCCTTCTCATATTAATCGATAGTTAAATTTCCCAACTTAATTTCAAATAATTCTTTCATCTTATTATCATAGTATTTCTAGACTGACATGTATTCTTATTGAAAATGATTTTTTAACATTTTTCCAAGTGATATTTTCTTCATCAATATATTTTAGTTTATCCAAATGTTCCCACCAAAGAGAGGTTATTCCCTGCAAATTATAGATATTTATTCTTGCTTCCATGTTTGATGAATAATTATTCAATTGGAAAAACTTTCGGAGCCCTACTAACTACGTTTTTGCTTCTTCACCCTATTTAACTTCTCCATCCAAGGTTGGAGGTTTAATATTTCATAATTATCCCATAAACTAATCATGTCCATACCTTCTCCTTATAAAATTAAGTTCATCTAAAAATATGGTTGGAACAACCTCATGACTTTTAGCTCTTTTTCTCAAGGGAGGTGTATTGTAACAGTCTGATGGAAAGTCCATCCTAGAGTAATTTTTCATGATTTTTCTTTCTTTCTTGTATTGGGTAGTAATTAAGGATCTTAGTTCTTTCATGATATATTCTTGAAGGTGAGTTATCTTTTCATTACATTTCTTAACCGAGTCTTCCAAGTCAAGGGATGAACGACCACTCCTCCTTCCTACATACTCATTTTCAAGGCCATAAGGGTTTGTCTATTTAACTTCCATCCTATATTGTTTGTCTATGTGGGGTATTCTAGGGTTAAATTATTTACAGTGAAATGCAACTTGTTCATTCTAAGTTTTTTTAACATCCCATTATCAAATTTAATAATTTTCTCAAATAATAATTAATTTTCTAGTTAAGAAGAAACAAAGCATACTATTCTAGTCTTTAATTTTTGAAATAAATAACTAAGTAAGATGCATAGAAGAATATAATTATTTTTATACACCTTCAAAATATTCACAAAGTCCCTTTAAGTACCAATAAATTAAAATAAATTCAATAACTATTCCTACAACTAATCGAAGGACTAGGAAATTTTATTAACATCATACAACATCATCCAACCTTCAATCCAATCCATATCACAATTCTTAAGGCTAATAATTTGTATTTGTAGTTAACTAGTAATTATGGTGTTAATTACGACACTTTGTGTGCAAATGAAGACACTTATCACAAATCCAATTGTTTAAAAAATAACCATTCATAATCAATCCCAATGTACTAATAACATATAATTACATTTAAATAATACCTAATTACTAAAATTACAATAATTAATCATGGTGATTATGAAAAAGAGTCCACGAGACTAGTTAACTAGATTTCCAATATAAGTAGTTAGTCTTGCAAACAATCAACTTGTAACCATGCCATAAAACCCAAAATGAATCCTACAAACATTAAAATCATATTTAATCATGCACCTACATCCATTTAAAATTTTATTTTCAAATCATTCCAATTGCACATAAGGTGTTATTTTCCATCAATTCCAATGAAACTAGTTAACATTCATTGCAAGGAATTGAGTCTAAATAACTAAACCAAAATGAAATGAATCCACAAGTAAAGAATAACAATTGATAAGTAGCCACCTACAACACAATAACATTTTATAAATATATCACATGTCTTTAGCATTCTGATTTTACAAAAACATATATTTCAATCTAGAACTAGTTATCAATTTTCACCGCAATGTACCTAGTTTCCAATTTAACTTTCCAAATGAAAAATAAAGATAAATATATGACTACTATAGATCATGGAAATAGTATCATTTTTCACATACAGTCATATTTTTTTAGTTTCCTTCCCATATACATTCCATTGAATATTAACTCACAAAACTAGCTAATTCTACTCATCTGAATTGGCTAGTAATTATAGGAATTACTAGAATAATTAAATCCATAACTCATAGAATAATTCAAATTGAATTTAAAATATAAATAACATGTTTTATCAGTCATAATATATGTATATATGATTCTAAAATTATTTCAAACACTTCATATGCAAAGTCACAAATCCACTCAAAATAATTTCGTTGAAGTAGCTAGAAATTAGAAATTGAACTAGAATTTCGGAAGACATTTTAAAAACACTATAAAGAAGATTTACCTTCAAATTATCACATAAATTTCAAGTGTATTTATCATAAAAAATAATAAAAATAAAAATCAATCATTTTTACAAACACTTACTGTGCCAAATATCCAAACTATGCAGAACAATCCAATTGAAGAACTAGTTTTCGAATAAAGGTAGAAGCATCAAAGAGAAGTCTCTTAAAACATTACCATGATACTCTACCATAAAAATACACATTATATAATGAATAGGGTAATAAATATCAGTTATTTTTTATAGGTTCCAAATAATCGCTTCTTCAAACAATTTGTGCACAAAATCCCAAAACTAGTTTCCAATTCCTTCACAAATTTTACTTGCATAAATAGATTGAATTCCATGAGAAATTTATTCCATAAATGCTCATACATTTCATCAAACATTTGATGTTCATCCATAAATAAATCAGATCAGATACAAATAAAATAAATAAATATGGGATAAAGAACTCATCTTTACCAAATACGCAATCAGAATCAATTGTGCCACGTTCCACCCAGCCATAGACACAATGTAAGAGAAAAATCAAATTGCAATGGTTGTCCCCAAGATAGAACCATGATGCAACAAGAAAGGGCACACTCAACCATAAATTTTCTCAATAAATCAATCAAACCACAACCCAATGGAAAGTAAGTCCTATACTTACACTCCAGGGAAAGAAATTTGAGAAAGGATTTAGGGCCTCTAGACTTGAGAAAGTAACCTTGGGAATTTCTCAGTCTAGGAATAGTTTGTAAATTCTCACTAAACATAATCAGTACTCTCCATAGACTTAGAAAAATTTGTGGGAATAGGAAGCTCAAGCTACAACATATTTACTGGTATGGAGTGACATGAACATTAGGTAGTCATATGCTTGAATGGTCTTTAGTGATTTATGTTTGAATTAACTAATTATGAATACAATTAGTTAAGTAACTATATGCATTGAGTTTGGTGTGAGAAAATTCTTTTAAAAAGAATAGATTGTTTCAATTTCATCCATTTACCTGCACAAATTGTGTAAAGAACTCATAAGTTTATGAACTGGATTGACATACTTACTCATGTATTAATAAATTAGCACTAAATAAACCTAACATTTTTGTGTCTTTGTCAGGGAGTTGTTAAAGGGTAAATGGTGTTTTTTTGCTCATTTGATTATTAATCATTATTTAGGTTGGTGGAGGAGTAAGACAGTAAGACAAGAGGTAAGAACCTAGGAATTTTCTTTAGTGAGTCACTCCAAATCCTTTTTGTATATATCTAATTTGTAGTATATTTTTAGACCTACAAATAGCAAGGGTAGGTTTGTTAACTCTGTAGATAGAATCCATTTGGTGACAGAAAGACTCCTCCGAATGACCCCGCACTTAGGTATGCAAGTAAAAAGTCCTAGAAAGAAGAAATTTTAGTTTAGAAATCTATTGTGGAAGTGGAAGTACCTTCGATAGAAGAAGAGGTTGAAAAGGGGAAAAACCAGCAAGAGGAAGTTTTAGATAGAGGAACTAAGAACCAACCAATTGTCTATATTTAATCCATAATCTATCTTTAAATTTATTAAATCATCATGAGTATAGGATGTAGTTGAGGAATTTGTAACACAAGTTGGGGATGATTTTATTATATACTAGAATCTAATCAGAGAGCCACTCCTATCACCTTCTAGTTGGGATACTACACCTGACCAGTCTGCATACAAAGCCTTTGGTAGGAAATTTGAAACGGAATGGGAAGTGATGGAAGATGAAG
>LPNX010222881.1:66065-107262 GCA_001517045.1 Pseudotsuga menziesii | reverse complement strand
CCCCCCCCCCCCCCCCCCCCCTCGTCCTTTCCAAAATTTCAAGGTATGATTACTAAACATCCTGATGCATTTTTATTTCAATTTGATATTTTATGTCACTGTTATAACTATGTGAATGATGCTAAAAACTAAAACTCTTCCCAACAACCTTAAAATACTCCTCTCTAGGAAATATCAGGATTACTATTGATCTCATGACTCATACAATGATATTTTCAAAATGTAGAAATAGCATGATGATATCCTAGAGGAATACATGGAGCAATTCATGTACAATCTTCAAAATACCAAGCAGAATGCCCTAAATGATGCTACAATTAAAAAAAAATGAAAATTTTTAATTGCACAACATCACAACAAAAGTTTTGAGTCATGTGCATATCCAATCCTAGACCTAGTTTCAATAAAGCATGCTTCACTTAGAATTTACCAAAGAGAACGACAGGAAAATAGAATAAATATTAATCAAATATTAAGTAGAACACAAGAGTAAAACATTCAAGTGGATTGATCTTCCATTATGTTTATTGAGCAAAAACCAATTACAATACATAAGAATTATGACATGCAATACCTTGGAAAAATACCGTGGGATAAAAAATACCATGGGTCCAACAAACCATATGAGTAGCTCACATTAATGTTGGATTATCTTGACTAATTCCCCCAATCTATGGCATTGCTCCAACAGTAACTCCAAGTAGTGGCCATAATGAGGTTAAATGAACCTAGATGGACCATGAAGTGGTTAGGCTAGTCAACAAGTGTGAAAGGAACCATCATGAGGGCACTAGAGGTGGTTTAGTGGCTTGGTTTTGGACCATTAATGAGAAAATTGACCAAATCCTCAAGAGGGCATACCTAGTCTCCTTAAAAGAGGGAAATGCAATAACTACCCCATAAATGTAGCATAGAGGGGCGCATTGACTCCATAGAATAAGGAAAGGAATGGGTAAGTTGACAAACAAGCTTTTATGGCATAACCACTAGTCTAAGTGGGTCAAGTGTGGACAAACCCTTGGTCCAAGACACTAGACTAGGAACTAGAACCATTTTCACATGGAACGACTTACACTAAACACTTGGAACCTTATGCAAAGATTAATAACCAAGGTATAGATGGGAAATATATTCCAACACCCCGTTCTTAATCTAAAATGGTTGTGAGCAATTATTAAGGGACCAAGCAACAAGGATTATGGTCACCCTTTACATTATTGATCCATATAAACTAAAGAAAGAGGAAAAACCACATGGGGAAAATCCTCCCTAAAAAATGGGCATGAAAGAGAAACCAAAATCTGTATACACTCCAAACTAAATGAGTATGTTCAGAGCAATATTCTTCTTGGGAAGAAGTGGAGTGTGCTCAACCAACTCAATAATGTGTACAACTACATGATGAATCTGGGGACCATGTAGAACAACTAAAATGCATTGGTAGGAGAGCAAAGGCTTCTCTTTAGACTTGAACTTCAAACCAACCAGGGTGCCATGTCCAAAAGAACCTTGAAGTGCTAAAGAATAAGTGACCCCAAGCGAATAATAAGTCTCTTGACTTCTCCTTCTTTACTTTTAACAACTTCATGAGAAATCAAATCCATGAATCTATTGTAGGCTTCGACAAACAAAACTTGGAAATCTATTTTGGAAGCAAGACTAGAACCCCATAGGCTCTGATACCATGTAAAATTTGGATTGCATAACATCACAACAAAATTTCTAAGTCATGTGCATATCCAACCCTAGATCTAGATTCAATATAGCATGCTTTTCTTAGAATTTTGCCAAAGAGAAAGAAAGGAAAATAGAAGAAATATGAAGCAAATATTAAGTAGAACACAAGAGTAAAACACTCAAGTGGATTGATCTTCCATTATGTTTATTGAGAAAAAACCCATTACAATAGATAGGAATTATTACGTGTAATACCTTGGGAAAATACCATGGGTTTAACAAACCATATAAGTATCTCACATTAATGTTGGCTTATCTTGATTAATTCCCCCAATCTGTGACATTGTGCCAAGTGTAACTTCAAGTAGTGTCCATAATGAGGTTAAATGAACCTAGATGGACCATGAAGTGGTTAGGATAGTCAACAAGTGTTAAAGGAACCATCGTGAGGGCACTAGAGGTGGTTTAGTGGCTTGGTTTTTACCATTAATGAGCAAATTAACCAAATCCTCAAGATGGCACACCCAGTATCCTTAAAATAGGTAAATGAAATAACTACCCCATAAATATAGAATATATGGGCACATTGACTCCATAGAATAAGGAAAGGAGTGGGTAAGTGGAAAAACAATATTTTATGGCATAACCACTAGTCTAAGTGTGTCAAACATGGACAAACTCTTGGTCCAAGACACTAGACTAGGAACTAGAACCATTTTCACATGGAGAAACTTACACTAAACATTTGGAACCTTATGCAAAGATTATTAAACAAGGCCTAGATGGGAAATATGTTCCAACAAAAATTCTTAAGGGAAGTCAGGGGGAATAAATAGGCATTCTTAATCTAATGGGATTTGGCAACATATCCCAATTACCATTTACACAAATATGTGAGTTATGAAAGAAGTATTCCAAAAGAAGGGCCAAAACTGGTAAATAAATTCAAGACCCTCTTAATAGGATCCATAAATATGTTTCATGTGGTGTCCCTAGAGTTGAGTTAGGAAACTTGTTTGAAAATTTCAAAAATTAAATTCTAGGAACCATTAGTTCTCAATTTCATACTCTAAAAAATAAAAGAATATAGGAAGAGGAAGATGAAGTCTTGATGGTTTTATATCCTCATTATAGAAAAAAATCACCTTCCAAAAGAATATCCATTGAATATTGTAAGGGTTTGTTCTATTTGTGCATATCAGCACAATACAAAGAGTTGTCTCTCACTAACAAAATTATAGGATATCAACAAAGGAGGCCAACATGAAGCTAATCCAAGGAGGCCATGGAAGCCAAGAGATCAAGGTATGTTTCTTGATACTGCATCATAATTTTGCACTTCTTTAAATACTTAACCTCAGCAATGGAACACACGAGCACCTTGGAAGGCATGGCCATATCAGTAATCTCAAGCACAGTCTTTGCAATAAGGCTAGTGATCAAGTGATTTTGGCCAAATTCCACCTCAATAATTTTCAATTCCCTACCAAACATACCCTTAATATTGTTAGTATCCCCCTCATTTTATTCCCCAATCATATCCTAAATGAAACTCCCTCAAATCTAACAACCACTTCAACTACTTTCAAATCAGAACCCCCCTTAGACCACACAATTGCCTGTGTAACTAGTTTCCAATTCAAACTATCACACAACATATTCAACATATAATTCCAAGCCCCAAAAATTTCCTACTTGTATCATCTCCTCAGTATCACTTTAGGGTATTCAATTGAGGTCAAGAACAGTTCTTGGGGGGAAGAATACTATTGTTGAAGAAATTGAGCAAGAGGAAAAAATCCCTTACCAACCCCCTATCAATAAATTTGGGGAAACCAATGACCTCCATGTGGAAATTATTTCTCCCTCTAAACAAAAACCTTCCAGTTCATCTTTAGATCAGTTACAAGCACCTAGGATCCCTCCTTGTCTAGAAATCATAGCTCTAGGGAAGCATGTCATCTATCCCAAATTTGACTTTGGGGATGAGTTACATAACATATGTGTTAGGATCCACTTGATGAAGGCTATTAAAAACATTCAAATTTATACCAAAATAGTGAGGGATCTTTGTTTTAAGAAATCAAGGAGGAAACAAAATGAACCATTGTCCATACAACTCATTGGGCAATATGCAGATTTGATGTCTTTCCAAATTTTGGTGAAAAAATATGAGGATCCCTATAATCCGATAGTATCATTCCATATTAATGGGGTCCTCATTACAAACACACTTATTGACCTTGGATATGTCCTTTCAAACCATTTCCAATTAGGGTTTCTCAATCTTTATCGAACACCCACAGTCTTAGAGTTAGCAGATAGGTCCAAGATCAAACTAGAGAGAATGTTGGAGGGTTTTATTGTCCCCCTCAATTTGGTGGACTTATTATTTCTGCATCCCAAGCCACCCAAGGAGGACACCTAGTGATCCTCAAGAGACCATGTCTTTCCATGGCCAATGAAGGCATAAGTTGTCTATCTAGGGACATGTATATCTCTTGAGGAAATTATGTTAAACAAGTCACCTTATATCATCCGGATAGACCCTTTGTAGATATGCAATATGTATTTTGGTTGGAAGACAAAGAAAATGATAGAGAAATGGTCGAACCATTTATGATGTGTTATCTCCCAAATAAATTAGTCTTCAATAGGTCAAATTCAGAAAATTTATTTTTTGCCTAGTGAAGAAGATTTCAAGGAACATTATGAAATATTTTTGCATGTTTAACAAAGTTGGAATTCCTTGTGCTCTATTTTTCCATAAAAAAATTAAAGTTTAGATTTTGGTGGATTAGGTGAACTTTTCAACAGTTCATTAGCCACCGAAAATCCCAGCTTTTGGCAACTAACAATTTTTACTCAAGACTACGTTAACCACCGAAATCCTGTTGACTCCGTTTTTAATAAAATTTTGGAAAAGGAGCTTTCGGTGGCTTAGGCGAACTTTTCAATAGTACATTAGCCACCGAAAATCCCAGCTTTCAGCAGCTAAAAAACCAGAGCCAAGACTACCGAAACCACCGAAAGCCCCAAAAAGGAAAATGGTTAGTGCCACTGTCAATATCAACCACCATCAGCATGAAGAACGCCTCTGACAAGCTCTTAGTCATCGAAAAGTTTCAGTTAACATGATTACTGCACTGGCCATCTTGTGGTTCTCACTTGAGTTTACTGTCATCCTGCTCAAGTACCAATCACTCATCAGTCCCCTCAAAATCAGCACCCTCTCCTCAATTCATTCCACATTTCCTGCATGCATTCTCACTAATCCAAGACCTCTCTGGATCCAACATTGTAGTATCCTTCCCTAGGGTTTGAATTTCAATTTTGCAAGCACATAAGAACATTCAAGAAGATGAAGAGAGGAGGAGGACTCGCTCAAAAAACTCAAAACATAGGTTTTTGTGGCTAATCGTTGTTTCAAAATGGTCTCTAAGCGAACAAAAGTGGACTTTCAGCAGCTAAGACCGAAATTTCAGGGCGCTCCAAGCCACCGAAATTGGCATTTTACTATGAAAAGGCATCATTTTAAAACAGTTATTCTAAGAGAATGGAGAATCTTTTTGCAAAATTCTCATATTTTTTTTTTCCTAACATGTCAGAGAACAAAAACCTCTCTCGGTTTTCCTATAGGTGTTGCATATTGGGAGAATCCAATCCATCTCTAAGCCCTAATTTTCGGATCTCAAAATTTCCTTGTTTAACATGTGTTTTTGAAATACATATCTATGGCAAATGAAAAAGAATTTCAAAAAAATGAGAGATTTTTTTGCTCACAACAAACAAATATACAAAAACCTCTTTCAGTTTATACACAGGTGTCACATATTTGGAGAACCAAATCCATCTCTGAGGCCCAATTTTTCAGCAGTTTGGCCAAATTTTTAGGGCAAAAGATGATATGTCATCTCACCAGTGGCAACGGATCAGCCCTCTCCAACTCCCAAGACCAACAAAACCAAGAGAAATATGGATTTTAGTGGAAAGGAGCAGGAGACTCCAACACAAGGTAAAAATGCACTTAACCTACCTTACTCAGACTCTGAAGAAGAAGAAGGGCTGGAAGTTGACCTAACAAAGTAGGTTGCAGCAGAACATGAGGATTTTCCCTCACCAACACCAAGGGAAGGTCAATATGAACCAATGGCAGAGACTTCCTCAAGAAAACTTAGGTCTCGAAGAATCAACAAACTGTTAGGGCACATACATGAATTAGAGGTCTTAGATAGAGAGATCAAAAGAAATAATGCAAGATTAACCAAGAAAAATACTGAATTGCATAATTCTATTCTAGAAATGAGAGGGATGTATGTCCTGCTGAAAAAGAAGAAAGTTGAGATTAATGAAGTATAACTCCAGGGTCTACAGAATTGTTAGAATGTCGAGGTTGCAGAAGAAGGATCCAAATCCTAAAACACGCCTTGCACTAGAAACCCTAGCAGAGGCAGCTATTAGCCTTTAGTACCCAGATGTAGCCCATGATGTTGCTAATATTCCAAATATTATGCAGGTTGAAGAAGTACCAGGAGGTCAGGAGTAAAGTTGTAAAAGGTTGATTAAAGACTAATTAAATTTTGCAAAAAACAGGGCTTTCGATGGCTTCGGCGAACGCAGCAGTTGTTCATTAGCCACCAAAAGTAGAGCTTTCGGCAACTTACAAACCCAGGATTTTGTTGCCTTAACCACCGAAAGCACAAAAAGGTGCAAAAAGAAAAAATTTCCACACAGAACCTATTTTGATGGATACAAACACCTCAGGGGTGAATTATGAGGCTGAAAATTGATTAAAGGAACTAGTGGAGGGGGTCTGTTCTAGTTTTGAGGGTGCCATCAATGTGAAATGGGTCACAAACCCTACCTGCTTTTGACAAACCATGGCTTATCTGTCAAATAACAGGTCATAGCTCTACCTCAGTGATCACTGCAGTTGTTAAAGAGTTCAAGGAGTGAAAAAGTATTAGAGTTAGATAGACTAGCACTTAAATTAGGGTTTTTGAACTAATTTTGCAAAAACAGTTATGTTATCTATTTTTAGTAAATCAGATCCAATTTTTCACGATCTGAAATAAATTTTGTAAAGGCTATAAAGCCTAAGACTTATGTTGAAGCAAGGGTTCGACTTCGGAGACTTTTAGACCCTTATTGTTATCAAGCTTCTCATGTTATTCATCATTTAATATAAGCTCTTTTGCCATTATATGTTCATGTTCCATCTCTTTTCTGTTCTGTACTTGTGCTTGAATTTCTGATTCAAGTTCATTCTTTTTATCTAATGCCAGATAGTTGTCATCCTATCTATGTGTTGATGAGTTGAATTACAAGTAATTTTCCTTGTTATGATTAGCCATTCATATGTTATTTCTTTATATATGAATCTGCCAACATACTAAGTTCTCCATTTATTCACCTTATTATCAACCCTCTTAACATTGGTGGTTAGAAGCCTTATCTTTTGATTGAGTTTTATGCATGTCTTGAGTGTGTGAGGTCCTTTAGGTCATATAACTTGATCCATTCAGAAAAAACATTAAAAAACATTTAAGTTACCAGGCATCCTCGAGTTGCAACCTAGAGGAGTTTCCTGGAGTGATAACAAATTGGCACCGTTGTTGGGGAGAGGATATTCAATCTCAGCTTCCCTGGGGGGATGACATAGATCCTACTTTGATGATAGAAAAATTCTGGACACTATTTTGGTTGTAATCATCTATCTGGTGACTCCATTGGAATAAGGTGGCTTCAAGAATACCAAGTACCAGAGCAAACCCTCAAAGGCCACTAGTAACACCTATTTCAGATCCAGAAGAGATTCTAAGAAGAGCTAGGGCTTCACTAAGACATATCTCCAGAGCTGCAAGGGAAGCTACATCAGGTATTTCCAGAGGTATTTCTGCTATTATATCAAATAGACCTCCATTACAATCTTCTTCTGCTGAAGCATCTAGTTCTCATAATTTTATAAGTAAATCAGAAAATTTTAGGGTTGAGGAATCTTCAAGCACTACTGCTCGTGAAGATCTCATCCCTAATGACTCCATGAAGGACGAATTCAGTGGCGACTCCACAATATTAAGATGTCAAAATCATTTGCTGCTCTTTTGGCTTGGAGGTTTGCACCTCTTGACTTCTCTTCAGTTCCTGGTTTCCCACATCTAGTACCTGATATATGTCCGAATGGGGAGATTTTCTACCTATCCTCAAAGAGAAGAAAGAAGACAATCCTGCATAACACCTCCTCAAATTTCACGAATGCATGGATCTATTAGATCAATAGCATGAATATGTTCATGTATTCATTGTATGGTGATGCACGTCATTGGTATTTTTCTTTACCTCCTTCCAGCATTTCATCATTGAAGGATTTTCACCAAGCATTCACTAAGCACTGCAAAAGGTATTTTTTAGATGAGCTTGTATTTGGTAATTGTTGTGATGAATATGAATTACATCATAAGGCTGAAGATGTAAATAGAGATGGATCTCTCCCTCACAATATGCAACATCCCTTCAAAAATATTCAAGATGATGCACTTTTTAATCAACATGAACTAGAAATGGATTATAAAGGGGTTGAATGTTTTCCTACTATCATTTAATCTGATTGTTGTGAATCTGAAGAATTGATTTCTTTAACTACACATGGAAATGATCATATTTTTGCTAGTCAAATGACCATTGAAATCAGTAAGGCTAGCTCATAGTTTCCATATTTGCAAATCAAGGGAAGTTGCAATAACCATAAGGAACAAGATTTTCAGGGACCGTCCAATCTCCAGCTAGAACATCAGGAAGATCTTCCTTCTCCTTATGAATATGTTGCTTCAAATTATGACAAGGAACTAGGTAATATTTTTCCATATCTGTTTCAAAATTTTATTGTTGATACTTCTATACAAGAGCCTTCATCTCTATCATTAGGATCATATCTTGATGCTCCTATATTCAACCAATATAGTGATGAGGAAGAAGATGTTAAAATTTGTGAAGACTTATTGTTTACTCAAATTTCATATAGTTCTTCTTTTCAGCAGAGAGATGATAAAAAATGTGTGCATGTTGTGATAGATTCTTGTTATGAATCTGCTGCTCAAAAGTCCAATAAAGATCTTTTTATTTTTGATATATCATGCAAATATATTATTGTGGAAGAGGAAATTGTTAGCTGTGATAAGCCAGCATATCATCATGATGAATTCAGATTACGTGAAGGGAAGCAGAAAGATCCAGATCAGTTTTTGAGCTTGCATTTTTATCAGACAAAGGTTGAGCAGTCCACATTCAACATTGACACCAGTGAAGGAAAAGATTAGCAGCATAAAAAGGTATTTCATGTTGGCTTTTATGACCCTTTTTCTAACTATCTGGAACTTATGAGCAGCATAGATATCAAAATATTTTTGTCAGATGATAGCTGGTTCTGTCACCCTTTGAAACTACATTGCTGCATGCTATGGTTTCATTTATTTTTCAGGTCAAGATCAAGGATAAGTTCAGCAAAACAGTTTCTGACATGGCTTCATTGGAAGCATGATGTCACTTGATAATAAGCCTCTACTGATTAGAATTGGGAGCAGGAATAGGCAGGAAAATAAGCTCTTAATATGATCAGTTAGGTCATTTTCAGTTGTTTTCATGAATAAGCAAAGCGGGCTGCAGGCAGATTGCAGGGAATCAGTTATAAAAGACAATGACTCCATGCCCAATGGAACACTAGAAGATAGCTTTAATATTTTTTTTTCAAGAAAGGCATTTGGTCTAGGGTTCTTGGAACCTCACAGTAAGGTTCCCATCCCCGAGTAGGAGTCAGATGTTATCTCCCAAATAAATTAGTCTTCAATAGGTCAAATCAAGAAAATTTATTTTTTGCATAGTGAAGAAGATTTCAAGGCACATTATGAAATATTTGTGTATGTTTAACAAAGTTGGAATGCCTTGTGCTCTATTATGCCATAAAAATTTAAAAGTTTAGCTTTTGGTGGCTTAGGTGAACTTTTCAATAGTTCATTAGCCACCGAAAATCCCAGCTTTTGGCAGCTAACAATTTGGACTCATGACTACGTTAACCACCGAAAGCCTGTTGACTCTGTTTTTAATAAAATTTTGGAAAAGGAGCTTTCAATGGCTTAGGATAACTTTTCAATAGTTCATTAGCCACCGAAAATCCTAGATTTTGGCAGCTAAAAAACAAGATCCAAGACTACCTAAACCACCGAAATCCCCAAAAAGGAAAATGGTTAGTGCCGCCATCAATATCAACCGCCATCAGCATGAACAATGCCTCTGACAAGCTCTTAGCCATCGTAAATAGTGAAACTGCAAAAGAAATCATGAGTTGGCAGAGAAGTGGTCATTATGAAACCAAAATGACTGTTGAAATACCTGAAACCCTCGCGGCCCTCTATCTGTCCCATGACTGCAATAAAACCATCACAAAACGTTAAGTTTCAGTTAAAATGATTGTTGCACTGGCCATATCATGGTTCTCACCAAAGTTTACTGTCATCCTGCTCAAGTACCAATCATTCATTAGTCCCCTCAAAATCAGCGCCCTCTCCTCAATTCGTTCCACATTTCATGCATGCATTCTCACTGAGCCAAGCCTTCCCTGGATCCAGCATTGTAGTATCCTTCCTTAGGGTTTGAATTTCAATTTTGCAGGTGTAGAAGAACATTCAAGAAGATGAAGAGAGGAGGAGGACCCACTCAAAAAACTCAAAACAAAGGTTTTTGTGGCTAATCGTTGTTTCAAAACGGTCTCTAAGCCACCAAAATCGGACTTTCAGCAGCTAAGACCGAAATTTCAGGGTGCTCCAAGCCACTGAAATTGTTGTTTTACTATGAAAAGGAATCATTTTAAAACGATGATTATGAGCGACTGGAGAATCATTTTTTAAAATGTGAGGACTATTTTGTTCCTAACATGTCAGATAACAATAACCTCTCTCATTTTTCCTACAGGTGTTGCATATTGGGAGAATCGAATCCATCTCTGAGCCCTAATTTTTGGATCTCAAAATTTCCCTGTTTAACATGTGTTTTTGAAATACATATTTATGGCAAATGAAAACAAATTTCAAAAAATTGAGAGAGGTTTTTTCTCACAACAAAACAAAATACAAAAACCTCTTTCGTTTTATACACAAGTGTCACATATTTGGAGAACCAAGTCCATCTCTGAGCCCCCGTTCTTCAGCAGTTTGGCCAAATTTTTGGGGCAAAAGATGACCTGTCATCTCACCAGTGGCAGTGGATCAGCCCTCTCCAACTCCCAATACCAATACAACCAAGATAAATCTGGATTTCAGTGGAAAGGAGGAGGAGTCTCCAACACAAGGTAAAGATGCACTTAACCTACCTTACTCAAACTCTGAAGAAGAAGAAGGGCTAGAAGTTGACCTAACAAAGCAAGTTGCAGCATAACATGAGGATTTCCCCTCACCAACACCAAGGGAAGGTCAAGATCAACCAATGGAAGAGACTTCCTCAAGCAAACTTAGGTCTCATAGAGTCAACCAGTTTTTAGGGCAGATACATGAATTAGAGGTCTTAGATAGAGAGATCAAAAGAAATAATGCAAGATTAACCAAGAAAAATACTAAATTGCATAATTCTATTCTAGAAATAAGAGGGATGTATGTTCTGCTGAAAAGAAGAAATATGAGATTAATGAAGGATAAATCTATGCTCTACAGAATGGTTAGAATTTCAAGGTTGCAGAAGAAGGATCCAAACCCTAAAACACACCTTGCATTGGAAACCCTAGCAGAAGTAGCTATTAGCCTTCAAGACCCAGAGGTAGCCCATGATGCTGTTGATATTCCAAATCTTATGCAGGTTGAAGAAGTACTAGGAGGTCAGGAGTAAATTTGTAAAAGTTTTATTAAAGACTAATTAAATTTTGCAAAAAATAGGGCTTTCGGTGGCTTAGGTGAACGCAACAGTTGTTCATTAGCCACCGAAAGCAGAGCTTTCGGCAGCTTACAGGCCCAGGATTTTGTTGCCTTAACCACCAAAAGCACAAAAAGGTGCAGAAAGACATATTTTCCACACATAACCTATTTTGATGGATACAAACACCTCAGGGGTGAATTATGAGGCTGAAAATTGATTAAAGGCACCAGTGGAGGGGGTTTATTCCAGTTTTGAGGGTGCCATCAAGGTGAAATGGGTCACAAACCCTACCTGCTTTTGACAAACCATGGCTTATCTATTAGATAATAGGTCATAGATATACCTTAGTGATCACTGCAGTTGTTAAATATTTCAAGGAGTGAACAAGTATTAGAGTTAGATAGACTAGCACTTAAATTAGGGTTTTTTACCGAATTTTGCAAAAACAGTTATGTTATCTATTTTTAGTAAATCAGATCCAATTTTTCAGGATCTGAAATAAATTTTGTAAAGGCTATAAATCCTAAGACTTATGTTGAAGCAAGGGTTCTACTTTGGATACTTTTAGACCCTTATTGTTATCAAGCTTCTCATGTTATTCATCATTTAATATAAGCTCTTTTGCCATTATATGTTTAGGTTCCATCTCTTTTCTATTCTGTACTTGTGCTTGAATGTCTGATTCAAGTTCATTCTTTTTATCTAATTCCAAATAGCTGTCATCCTATCTATTTGTTGATGAGTTTAATTACAAGTATTTTTCCTTGTTATGATTAGCCATTCATATGTGATTGCTTTATATATGAATCTACCAGCATAGTAAGTTCTCCATTTATTCACCTTATTATCAACCCTCTGAATATTGGTGGTTAGAAGCCTTATCTTTTGATTGATTTTTATGCATGTATTGAGTGTGTGAGGTCCTTTAGGTCATCTGACTTGATCCATTTAGAAAAACCATTAAAAAACATTTAAGTTACTAGGCATCCTCGACCTGCAACCTAGAGGAGTTTCCTGGAGTGATAACATGATGGTAAATTAGATCCAAATCCTAAAGGAAACTTTCAAAGAGGGACAGAATAGTACATTCCTCTACAACCCTGATGTGTAGCAAGAATTTGATTTATTTTCTCTCTGTATAGAACAAATCATAGCCTATGATATTAAGGACTAGAGTTACCTTGTTTTTATATTCATTTTATAAACCTGTTCCTATGGTCACATAACAAATTTAATTCTCTAATATCCCTGTTGAAATATTTTTTTTCAATTTTGTACATATCAATCACCAGCTTGACATATCTCAACAATACTTACTAGTTAAATTTCTACAAAAAAAATCAAGGACATTTGGATGGGACTACCATGACATGAGCAACATACACCTACAAACATGTTCTCATTATATTTACATTCAAATGGATGCCCACAATGTTTGAAAACCTCAAAGGAATATGAACCTAAAACTAAAAGAGACAATGAAGGATGAATTACAAAAATTGTTGGATGTAACTTCCATCTATCCCATATTTGATAGAAAATGTGCTTCTCCACTAGCTGTAGTGCCCAAGAAGAATGGAAAATGGTGTATTTTTGTAGATTATAGAAAATTAAATAAAGCCACTTTCAAGGACTACTTTCCCTTACCATTTATTGACCAAGTTTTAGATACTTTGGTAGGAAAGAAGTATTTCTATTTCCTAGATGGTTTTAGTAGACAACCAAATTCAAATTGCACCCAAGGATCAAGATCAAATCACATCCACCTATTCTTGGGGCACATTTTCTTATCAAGCGTTTCCCTTCGGACTGTGTAATGTGCATGCAAATTTATAGAGGGAAGTATTAGGCATCTTCTCAGATCTTGTCCATTATTATGTTCAGGTATACATGGATGGTTTTTACTGTCAATGGTAATACCTTTTAGGAAGCATCGGGAAACCTTGAACAAGTTATGATTCAGTGCCAAGAGGCTAATCTCTCCTTCAGCCATGAGAAATGTAAGATGTTATTAACACTAGGACTGGTTCTTTGCCACATCATTTCTCAAGAAGGGATTGAGGTTGATCATGTTGAAATTACAGTGTTTTCTAAACTTTCATTACCAAAATTACCTAGGTAAGTGAGAAGCTTTCTTGGTCATGCCAGATATCATAGGCAGTTTATTGAAAACTTTACAAAGATAGCTACCCCATTGTTTAAGCTACTCATGAAGGATGTTGATTTTTCATGGGATGACCAATGCCATATTTCCTTTAAGACCTTAAAGGAATAAGGATTTATGTTGCACCTATTTTGAGGGAACCAAATTGGTCCCTTCCATTTCACATTTCTATGCATGCCTCTGGCACATCCCTTAGAGATGTGCTTGGGAAAATGGAAGGGCAGTTTTATTATGCAATCTATTTTGTTAGTAAGAACCTTAGACCTGTTGAATTAAAACTATATTGTTACAGAAAAGGAATATTTAGCATTCATTCAAGAAATTAAATTTTTTTGACATTCTATTATTGGTTATGAGGTTTATGTTCACACATGTCACTCTATTATACTGTATTTAATAAATAAGGCTATTACTAATGGAATAATTACAAGATGGTTACTGTTGTTGAAGGAATTTAACATTACCATCATGGATAGACCATGTAAGGAAAATTTTGTAGCGGACATCCTTTCCAGGTTGCATCATGAAGGTGAAAATAATACTATTAATGATAGCTTCCCAAATGAACACTTATTTGTTGTATTTACTTTCTCATCATGATTTAGATGTGGCTAACTATCTTGCTACAGGGAAGTTATTAGAACATTTTTCATCAAGAGAAAAGAAGAGAATCATATTCTTGGTAATGTACTAGAATTGATCTCATCATCCATCGGTGTGTTTAGGAATATGAGATGTATGACATTCTAAAATAAATACATGTTGAGCACTGCAGGGGGGAATTTTGCAGACAAAAGGACTGCATACAAGGTGTTGCACTCGGTATATTATTGTCCTTTTCTTTTTAAATATGATAAGGCATATATCAGGATTTGTGATGGTTGTCAACCAATGGGTAATCTGATGCATTCTGATGAAATTCCTTTACATTCACAAGTGCTTATTGAACCATTTAAGAGGTGGTACTTAGACTTTGTCCAACCTATCACTCTCATGTCCAAGAAATATAGATGCATATTTGTGTGCACCATTTATGTTACCAAATGGGTGGAATCCAAGCCTCTTATAAGGGATTTGGAACAAGAATCTCCAAATTTCCTCTTTGAATACATATTCACTTGGTTTTGTGTTTCGTCGGATATAGTTATAGAACACAGAACTCAATTTACCTCAAAACTCATTCATTCCCTGACTAGGAAATATTTAATTAAGCATAGAACTTCTACTCTGTATCATCCATAGGAAAACTGGAAAATGGAAACTACCAATAAGGTGATGGAAGGAATTCCCACCAAGACAGTGAAGGTTCATCACAAGGATTAACCATATCAACTTCCAAAGAAATTATTTGACTACCATATTATTTGGAGAAATACCACAGGTTTGAGTACTTATGAATCGGTTTATGGTAAAAAAAGTTATATTGCAAATTGAATTCCAAATTAAAACCTTTCGAACAACAGCTCAGTTGGTCCTGAATTTATTAGAAGATCAACAACATCTAATAGTCCAACTTAATGGACTGGATGAGATTAGGTAAGATGCATTTTATCAAACCTCCCTCATTCAGCAACAACTATCTAAGTGGCATTATAAGTTCACATGGAGGAAACAATTTAAATTTGGTGACCAGGCCTTATTGTTTGACTCAAGATTTAAGACTTTCAAAGGAAAAATTACAACTAGGTGGATCAACCCCTATCAAATCGAGAATGTTTCTAAAATTGGAACAATTAAAATTCAAATTATTGATGATTAGCAAACTCCTTTCTTGGACAATGGGCATAGGATAACAATTTATCATAATCCCATGTATAGGGATGAGTTTGTTTCCGATGTGTTACAACAATATAAGATGGAAATGGTGGGAGAAAGGGGTGATTTTCTCACTCTTTCTCCTTCTCAATAGTTGGTGAACTTCATAGTTATTTGTTCATTTCATCTCAGTAAGCTCTGAAAACAATATGTTCCGGGATTATATTTACTTCCTTGTCTAGGCTTGGTAGATTATCTATGGAAAATGGATGAACAATTATTGATCTAGGCTCACTAAAATTAACATAATAATGGTAGTACTTAAAGTTGTTTGTTCATTTCAAGCTCAGTAAACTAAGGAAGGAACATCTTCCAACTGAAGGTTTATCCCTTTATGTGGAGCTGGTGGATTATTTATGGAAAGGAACCTCTTGGAGTATTCTTTAGTTTTCTTCAAACTCTCTAAATATGAAATCACAAATGAGCATTGACTAATCTAGGCTCAAAAAATACACAAGAGAATAGTGATATTCCAAATAATTGATCTTCAAACTTATCTATTTAATCCTCATGTAAGGTGATGTGGGATATATTAAGGCCCACCTCCTAAAATCCTTACCCTATAGACTTCAACACATCATCTGGGGACTTAGTCCATAGATTTGGATATTACCCTAAGGCCTGCATGCCTCAATGGTAGGTCTTCTTGTTAAGGAAAATGAAGATGCATCAATGCCTCCTTACCCTTGGATTTTACAGGTGACTCAACTCTAGCACATCTCAATCATCCCTGGAAAAATGTGTTACTGAAGTGGTGGTCGAAAGGACTCCAGGGGGGTGATTTTTCGTACAATTTTGTCTCCTGAAGAAGGAAAAGAATAAAACAAACCACAAAAGATCTCTCTTAGCTTCCGAATAATTAAGGCACACCTTTTTCATACTTACTCAGGAAGGTCCAAAAAAGGTTAAATTACCACCTACCCAACGCTCCTTCAAAAGCAGCATATAGCCTGAGTTTTATGAGTGTGAAAGAAGGCAAGATCACTCAAAAATATCCATTTGATTATGAGAAATGGGGCTTACAACAGTAAACTCGATGCTTTGATCTTAAGTTTTGTGAGCATGACAAATACATAAAGTATGCTCAGAATATTTTTCATGTTTGGGTCCAGAGCACGAAAAAGAGAAAACTAAGCTCATACTGGGTGTTCCTTTTCCATCAATTTAGTCCCTTAGGTCCGGAAAAGTGTTAAACCTGCACCTGAGAATAATCTTCTCAATTTCGAAGAAAAGAGAGTGCTCCTTTTTTGCATTATTCCACATGGTCCGAAAAAGCGATAAAATACCACCAATGTGAATGCCCGTTCACATATTCTTAACAAGCCTGAACAAACAAGTTTACTCAGCATTTAAGTCTGTTTTGAGGAGTCATGCCTAGGCCTAAAGAAACTCCATAAGGGCGGGGATCCTTATAAGCAGGGATATCTCGCAAAAAGATGCAAAATGAAGGCTCATTTTGTCATGAAAAACTATTAAGAAGGATCCCACAAACCTATCACACTTGCGGCATGGGTACCAAAAGACACTAAATTGTTCTAACTAAGGTACCCATGAAAAGGGAGGCCCTATCCACAGAGAAACAATGATGTAGACGAGGTGAAAATGGTTAAACACCATAGTATGTGGTCAAAGAAGTAATCCTAGGGTTAAAAGTGGATAAGGTATAGATGCATAAAGACATACGGAGGACCAAATCCTACCCTATATGAGTGGATAACGACCTTTTAAAGACTTCGAACCTATTGCATTGGCGAAAAAGACATGGTATTAGTTCAATTATAAAAATAATTTTCAAACTATAGACTAGAAAACCAAAAATTTGAATTGTTTTCTATATATATTTCAAAAACTAAAATAAAACATACCATTTGACTCTTTTACCCAATTTGGCAAGTTTTCACCTCAAAATTGAATTGCTCAGTGTGGAAAAATCAGTGGACAAATTTTCAATCCACAAGTGTCATGTTAGTTATCTTTCCCTTCTCTTTCATTTCAACCACTCCTTTTTTTTTTTTTTTGCAAAAATTTGATGTTTTGAGCCATCCCTAAGAGTGATATTTACACGTGGGTATGCGACTTAAACAATCACGTACACGCGTTCTACACGCGACTTTCTCAAGAGAAACCTATGTGTGACACGCGAAATGCCTAAATTAAGAACATTCGTGTGTTCTGTGTGACATGGATAAATTTATCATATGACCAAAATTGAAAGAATTGAATGGATCCTAATGATCAATAATGGTTAATTGGGCAGGTACAATCATGGTTTTAGAGTGGAAGGAGCGAGAACATGAAGATATGGATCGAGATTCTCTATGATATGGCCCCACTATGAAATTTATACGCCAAAGTGGCTTAGTGAATTTCTTCTATACATCCAACATGCAGGCCAATGTATGTTTACTTGAGCATTTGATCAACTATTGGGACCATGACCTTGGTGCTTTTTATCTCCAAGGGGATATTTTGGAGGTAACTATAGAAGACATGTACTTCATTACGTGGATATCTTGCAGGGGTATACCCGTGAACATTAAGGGCACAGGTAGGGGTGGTGACCCTATGAGTGTCCAGGACTACGCTGACACCTATTGCACACCACATACTCAAAAGAAGGGATCATGCATCCCTATTGTCCACATCACCAGCTTCCCATTACAGGAAGTGGTGAGTACTATAGTGATGGTTGCAGGATCATCCTCATTGCATCTATCCACTCGAATACAGATGATATTTGCAGTGGAGTGTGTGTAGGTACTTTATTTGATTGGTGTTCAGGTATGATCCCGATCATGAGGACACATCTCTCTGACTGCAAGAGAGGACACAAATTTTTTTTAATATTATAGCATATTAGTGGCATTCTTCTTTGAGAGAGTGCCTACCCTTAGTCCTGCAGTGACATTACCAGCATTTTCTCCTCGCCAACCTAGATTGACCAGGTGGGGAGAGGTCTTCCTCCATCAAGGTGGTGGAGGCTCGATTCAGAGTGTATACGATGATTATTTTTATGTATGGTGGAAGAAGCAGTTTTCAGCTCTCGAGCAGTTTTTGTACTCTGGAATGGATTTCAGCGGAGACAACGATCTCGTCCTCCCTCCTGGAGGAGCATGGGGAGAGCTAGGTATTTTTATTTTTATGCTTTTTTATTTTTATGAATTTTAATCATAACATTATATACATATGTATAAGAGTTTTAATCCATTTTACATGTTTTTGAAATGCAGATATTGGACCTGTACGCCCCGATGGGCACCCTAGGATGTTTGTGCAGCTCGTATAGGGTGGAGACCAAGGTATACTCAGAGTTCTTGAGGGAAAGATGGCTAGGATGACCCAAAGAGTTCCCACTATACGGATTGAGTGGATTCTTGTAGTCATGTAGGAGTTTATAGTAGGAATCCCAACTACTTGGATACGTCTACTAAGGAGAGTATCCACGGCTGTTCTATTTTTCAGGAAGGCTAAAGAGGCTACTACAGCTGAGGAAGATGAGGATTAGGACTAGATATATAAGAAATCTTAAGGATTAAGATCCTATTTTTGTATATTTATACAGTTGTGACTGGATCTCTGGATCAAAACTTGACATGTCTATGGACAGACTTTTACACACACACACACACACATCTTAAATATACAAAGTTAGTTGGCATTAGTTGGCCTGATCTAATCAACAAAAGGCATAGTGGACTCATTAGTTTCCAAACAACCCTTCCGAGTGAAACTGAGTTGGTCAACAGTAACCAACTTCCCGTCATGCGGAAACACAACCACCCTAAGAATAGCCAAGGCAATCGCACACATGGTGTAAGTCCAGTTTTTCCCCAAAAGCAAGTTATAGTCCAAAGAAGCATAAATCACCTCAACTTCAATAGACACTGCTTTCCCTGCCAACTATGATCTCAAAAGCTGGTAGGATACCATGCGGGCGGAAAGACCTCCCGTCGAAAGCAGTAAGTAAGGTATTTTTTTGGAACTAGCTCTGGGGTACCTAAAACCTTCCAACAAGAAAGAGACATAACACATGTGGAAGCACCTTCATCAACAACTGTACATCCAATGGTTTTTTCGCCATGAACAAAATCTACTAACAAATCCACATGATACGGTAGGCACATATTAACATTTGACATATTAAACTTCGCCATGAGGCTCGATGAATCCATGCTGCCTAAAGCTACTAAAAGGGCATCCTGCTGAGCGAGGAAACTCTAAAGCACTTCCAATGTTGACATCCCACACAAGGTTTGGGCCAAATATTCCACCACAAAGTAGTTGGAAGCAGCTCTAGAATTCAGATTGTGAAATTTTTTTTAAACACACCTTTTGGTATCTTAGGCATTGGATTATCAGGTTTCTCTATCGTGAGAGGGTTAGAGGTTTCGCCAACAGAATTACCCTTCTCAGGAGCCTCTGTCTCATAATTTTTATTTCTCATCTGGAGCAAGGCACTAGATCGTACCATGTTGATATAATTTTGATCAGGAGGGGCACCAGGAGTGCCCTCGGCTACATTAGAAACATAATCTATGTTATGTCCTTGGGGAAATGGATCCTTCAGGATAGTCGGTTGTTTTTTTTTAAGCAACTTCTGAGCTTGGTCAATAAGGGGTCATTGATGAGTTAAGTAATCAACCTGACATAAATTGCAAGGAAAATTCACTCTCTTCTTATGTTTTCGACCCCCATCAACATCATTCCTGGGTTCTTGCTTGTTTTGATTGCCTCCACCCTTCTTCCCCTTCTTCTTTTTCCCACTGGGCTGTTGATTTCCCTTCTGAAAAGATTGTGTAAAAAACATTTTCATTTTGGGTGGAGGGGGTGGCAACCTTTGATGCCTCCATTGTAGACTACTTCACTAACAACTCATGGATTTTTTTATCCAGTGACTCTACAATGAGAGCATTAACAAAACCAACCACACCATCAGCATGGGGTCCAAGCTTGGGTTTCTCAACACTATGGGTAGACTGCGGTGCCTCAAGTACAATTTCATATAATATCCCAGACTAAGCATATATCAAATCCATCTAGTGGGCCCTAAGGATGGCCTCTTCTTTAGTGGTTACCACCGAAGTGGATACATCCTTAGATATATAAGGCAATAAAGATTTTAGGAACCACTCTAACAAGAACACGGGGGGTATGGTGGCTTTTATAAGCCTCTTTTGTCTTCGTCACTCTTGGATATGATCTAAGATATGTGTGGCTTTGTCTTGATGAAAGGTAGACAACAGGTATGTGACAACATCATACCAGACAGGAAGCTGGAAGTGATTAAGAAACGCATTCGTTAAGTCCAAAAAATTGTCAAAATTAGCAAAGGGTAGTTCAATATACCACTTTGTTAGTCAAATTTCTTTGGAAAAGCCTCAACCAAATGGTGTCATCATTTAGTGAGTTCAAAGAGCACTATAAGTGGAAAGTGGTGATATGGGAACCTGGGTCTTCACCAAATTTTCCCTCAAACTTGGGAATGTCCGAGGGTAACTTGCGAGGAACAGGTGGACATGTGGCATTGTGCCTCACTGGGTCATTCATTAACTTAGACAAGTATAGCAAGTTTAAAGTTGTCAGGAAGGGAAGTTTAGGCCTAACTGGAGCTTGAAAATCTTGAGTCTAGGAGGTATAAGGACCTTCCCCCTGGTTCCCAAACGTAAAGGTGGGGTTTCCCCCAGCCATCAATTGTGAAGTAGTTGGACTACTATGAAATGGATTTCATCCATAAGCCAGTGGATTACTTGTGTGTGGTGCATTGTAAGTGGTTTGAATCACACCAGATGAAACTGGGGTCTAGAAGACAAGAGCAAGTATCCCTTCACTAAAAAGAGAAAAGGGAAATCTCATAAAAGAGGTTGAAACCGGTGTCTGGAAACCTTGGCCATAAGCATTTATATTTCCAAACTGCAAGCCCACATATGCAGGTGTAGGACCTACATAAGGATTGGATGGGAAAATGTGCCCCCCATTCCACAGGAAACCCTAGACAAACGATGAGGATCCACTTGGACCACTCTGAGTAGTATGCATGAAAGAGGGTGAAGAAAAAGGTGCACTGAGAATCCCAGTGACAACCCCACTAGAAGGACCCACTACATTAGAGGAAGTCGGTGGTTGGACCACCTGACTACTTGGTGATAAAGGTGCAGTAGGTGCGTTTGGTCTTGGAGTACCAACCGAGGGAGTTGGCACTCCTCCAACCAAAATGGATGAAGTGGGGGTAGAAATACCCTCTCCAGAGCTAGACATAATGTTTCTCACAGGAACAGCAATAACATGTGAATCAAATTGGAGAAGTTGGATGATCACAGGATCGCTTAAGTTAATAAGAGGCGGGTCAAAATTCCTTGCAAACTCGTCATCCTGCAAGTCTTCAATCTCTACTGCAATTGGATCAACCTAATTAGCCCTAAGTTCTGATTCACTTGGAAATTTGCTAACTCCTATTAGTTTGAATGAACCGTTAGCACCTAGTCTCTGCCTTTAAGGGGGCGGTGGAGGCTCCACTGTATCAAATGGAGGAAGGTTTTTCAACCTTCTTGACCTATGGAGAGGTTGGTCCTCCACAGCTAAAAATTTTACTCACGCACACCTAAAGGAAAACTAAGTACAGACAAACCACACAACACTCACTAAAAATTTCCTAAAGCCAAATAGACAAGCAAGTATAAGATATGCCTTCCAGAAGAAATCCGATAGATGGTTACTTGGTGTCCCTATAGATGTTCTTATGCACAAGCGGAGGAATCACCCAACCACCCTCCCGCACCTTCTACCGAGGTTACCTTCCAAGCCCATCCAAGGTAGACCAAAAATAGCCTTCTGGTATACCTGTGTATGATCCCTAAATGTCAAAGAGATTAAAGGCTACCGCAACTAAACCAAGAGTCTGGGGGGACAGTCACAAGCCTGATTTGTATGTATGGGAAAGGTAGAAAATCTTGAAACCCTGTTAACGTCGGCACCGCACAAGGCCCAAGAGGTGGTATTGACAGAAGTCCCCAAATGTGTAAAAATCCTGATCTGCGCTCGAACAAGGAATCAGAGGGTTATCTCCTTAGTCCAGGTCCTCATGCGGCCTCATGCTTAACTCCTGTGTGAAAGGAGATTCCTGGGTACACTCAATACAAAGGAGGATTTACCTAGTGATTGGCCAACTACGTGTGATATCAAATACTTATGGAAAGTTAAAACTCACTAGTCCACCAGTCTAGCCTAAGCTAGTTGGTGTAAGAGCCTAAAAAAGAAAACTTACTAATAATTTTTAATTATGTTGTTCTTTTTGATTGGTTGTTATTAATCATAGGTAACGGTGTGAAACTCGTATGGTGTTATGGACACAGCAAAAGAAAGCAAAAAATGATGTAAAAATAAAAATTTTAGAGCAAATTGCAACTATTATGCCAATTTTCTTTTTCTTTTCTTGTAAAATGAAAGCTAATGAATTTAAACTAATCATGAGAAACTACAAAACTTTCAATTTTTTATTTTTCTTGAAAATAAGAAAAATCTCACTAGATGCAACCTAATGCAAAAAGTATAAAATTTCGTCTTTTATTTTCAAAAATTCTAAATGCAACTAAATGCAAACTTGGGTAAATTTGACTAATCTAATCATATGACAGTGAATGATGTAAAGCAGATCCCAAAGCAACACACTTCAACTGACAAGAAGAAATGGAACAAACCCTATCCTTGGTGAAACTAACAAACTCAAAAGCTTAATAGATCCACAAAAAGAGAATGACAAACTCAGACTACAAACAACAATACATAGCATAAAGCATTCAAAGGACTTGATCACTGACCTAGAACACAAGCATTCAACCCAAAAGCCAAGTAGGAGGATCAGCAACACTCACAAATGAAGAAATTCAAACACAAAGAACCCAAGGACTTGAAAGATCAAGCACTGTGTGATGTACAAACCCAAGACTCATAGATTCATGTCAGAAACAAAACCCTCACAAGTAATCAAAAGGCCAAAAGAAAGAGACAAGCAAACCCTAATGAAGCCAAATAAAGCTACAGGAAACACCTGAATGTCTATAAAGACAACCTGCATATGACATGCGACTGTTCAGAATGAGACCCACGTGAACAAGGTGAAACACATGACTGTCTATAAGGACAACCCATGTGTGCTGCTAAAAGTTTTCAAAGAAAAATATACTAGCAGACAGGTTTTGAACACGCCAAACTACAAATCAAAGGAAAAAAGCAAACAAAACACAACCAGAATAAAAAAGAGTCAAAGACTGGTCAGGGAACCTAAATAAAGGACCCACAATAGGCTGGACTCCCCAGTAGAGTTGTTAGTTCTGTTGTTCAGGAAAACACACCCTTATAACCTAGTGTCTCTGGGGTTACCAACTTACTAAGCTACACTTGCAGAAAATCAGCTATGTAGTAAATGAAATAGGAATAGGAAGAAAACTTTGCAAACCTGGTTTATGACGGTTGATCCAAGCCTTTTCTTCTCCTCTTCCAGTTGCTTCCAAAGCTTCTAGGGCTTCTCCAATCACCTGCAAAGAATAAGTTATTTCTGCAAATATCTTATATATATATCAATGGTTAATGAAAACCACATGAAAACATATTCATAATGAAATTATAAGATAGTTCAATAATCAACATATACAAGAGTGCACAATATTGGAAGAAGAGCTTTCTTTATTGATAAACAAAGAATGGTGAGATTACAACCCAATTTCTGAACAAGTACTCCTTCTGCAAACTAAGGACACTGAGTTATGTTTCTCCAAGATGTATGAAGGCATACCACCATCATAACTTTTCTCTTCTAGAATTGATTGATTAGCCCCATCCCAAGCCCTCTATTTATACATGGGGAAATAGAGAGGTTTCAAAGGTTAGGATGGTTGAGACAGTTGAGATAGTTATGATTAAGGGCTCAACTGATCTAGACTAATCATTTTTTGTATTTTTTAACATTGAATTAAGTTACACGTGAGTATTGATATAGGCAAGTCACGTATGACACGCTCCTTGCTTTAAAGAAACCCGCGTATGCAATGTACATGTGAGTTGAAATGCACATACTTGTGTGTGACAGGTGGGTTTTTGTGAAAATAGTCGCATGTGCAACCCTAATATCCAAATTAAAATATACTCAATTGGTCAGGAGATGATGTATGAATAGTCACGCCCATCTATAGTGTTTTGGCTACTTCAATCTAGTTTGTCCTTTTGTGTCCTTACATATTGGATGTCAGTACTTGGATTGAGAAGTGCCATTTTACATGATAACAAATAGAAGAATCAAAATCACCAAGTGTATTGGAGAGTACCTTCATGTTGTTCCTTTGAGAATTGACCAAGCCCCATTCTCCCTGCTATGCAAAAACCCTTTCCCTTATTTGAAACTCGTTTTCCATCCTGCATTGAGAACCCTTTATTGTGCCAAAGAAATGGAGTGATTCATTTGGGCATATTTCTCATTGTGATTTTGGATTGAGTGTGTGAAACGTCTGGGTGGAAGGACTCGGATCTTAATTCCAAAACAATGATGCAACGAGATTCATGTGAAGTCAGTCTATATCTTGTTTTTTTATTTAATAAAAAGAACTTTATTTTTCGTCGAATTTGAGTATTATTATTTCATTTTATATTTCTTGAATTTGAATGAATTATTCAACAATTTGTTTATAGATCTTATTTTTGTAGAAATAACTACTTTCTTGTCAATCTTTGATAATTTTTAGGTAAATTCTTGAAGCGTCGGTGAGAAGATTGGAACAACGACAATCTTGAATCTACATCAAATGTTGGATTCTGAGTAAGTTGTAATTCTGAACTTTCTTTGCATTTTTCAAGAAAATTTTTCTTGCAAAGTATGTGATTCTCTTTTTGTCTAAATAGTTAGGGTTTTTTTTTGGGTATCGATTTGTGGTGGTTATCCCAAAGACCACTAGGGTGTTGTAATTCCGAAACAATGAGTCAACTCGCATTTGTAGATAGCAACCAACGATATTTGTCCTCATTGTGAATTTGACAACTAAGTTTTGATAGGTTTTGTCATCTTTGAAACACACTCACACACACACTACATTTAAAACCTGGTGTTAACAAATAATCGGTAATTAGAGATAAATTGCAATAAATAATATTTTATGAAGTCGATTGTAGTTTGTGACAATGAGAGTGGATGCAAGCAATATGCACTTCATAATATATTCTTGAGTACAATATTGCAAGGTGCATATTGCTTATTAAGACAAAAAATGATGGTAAAGGAGGAAAGGTTAGCAAGGTAATTATGGATTTCATCCTTGAGGAAGGGGAAAGGCTCAAGCAAAGTAAGTAAGTGACAATTGAGTAATTTGAGAATGTGGGAAATGAAGTTGATGTATTTTGTTATTTGAAATGTATGTAAAACAAATTACTAGTATATTTGATACTAATTAATATACTAGTAATTTTTATAGTGAATATAGGGAAAGAGTTTTGATTTTGACGCTACACTATGATATTTTCAAGACCATTTAAGATGCATTTTTCATTTTATAATTCGACCATGTCGATAATGTTGCAATCCATTTCCCATTGACTTAACACAATTCTATTCGTTGTTGTGATTTTGGGAATATTTTAACTCTTAATTTAAATAAACTATTTGCATAGAGCTTTAAATTATAAAGAAACGTGGGTTCCAAATGCATTTTCCATGAGCACGAGTAAAATCTATCTAAAACTCAAAAATGTGGTTTTTATTAGGCAAGACACTTGAATATATAAAGATGTAAGCTAAAATTTTATAAGCAAAAGATAACTAAAAACATCTAAGGAAAATGAGAAAAGCTTGACCATAAATAAACTAAGAAGTAATCATGCTAGTTTTGGAAGAAGATCGGTCATGATCATTGTACCAAGCCCCATCCAATCATCGAGGATTAATGCTTGTTTGTTGCACAATTTATCACATTTGTTGATGAGAAGCTTGAGAGATTTCAAAAATTTAAGAATGGAAAAACACTTATTTTACTAGCAAAACCTAGGATATGCATTACTTTAAAGATCCTAAGGTAAAATTTATTGATAAGAAGCTTGAGAGATTTCAAACTTTTAAGAATGGCAAAATCACTTATTTTTATTAGCAAACCCTTAGATATGCATTACTTTGAAGATTCTAAAGTAAAAATGTCTTGAAAAACAAATTGAAACTACCATTAAATTGCAACCCAAGTGGCTATAAGATCATTGAATAAAACATAAAGCTAAACTCCCCAATGGGATAGTTGCTTATTCATTTGTGATTAATATAGTTGTACGGCAATGTTTACTTAATAAGTTGATATACAATGATACACACAAAATTTTATACAAAATAAACCCTCTACCCTCTCATATATAAGGTGGGGGGACAATAACCCTTTTTTCGACAAAACAAATTGAAACAATTCAATGAATATTTTTACCACAGTAAACAATGCATTATGCATTGTGATCAAAGGTTTAGAAATAAACAATGCATTGTGATCAAAATTTTATAAGCAATGGAACACTCTTATAGATTTTCTTGTCTTCAATTTTTTCTCAAACTCAAAAAATCGAATTCTAAATTAATCTAAAATTATAAAAGAATAATTAATTTTCTAAAATGTTGTGATCAAAATTTTATAAATAAACAATGCACTGTGATCAATGTTTTATAAATAAACAATGTATTGTGACCAGAATTTTATAAATAGTAAAACATTTTTATAAATTTTCTTATCTTCAAATTTCTCAAAAACTTAAAAAATCAAATAAAATTCTAAATTCATCTAAAATTATAAAATAAAACAAAAACCTATTAATTTTCTAAAATAATTGAAACCATAACTTTTTATTTTGTCAAATTCTATCCATACTTAAAAAAATGACAATACAAGATTTAGTTTTATGAGCATTGATCCAACGATTGCAAAGTGCTATACCATTTTTTACCAAATCAATCATTTTAATATTGGTTGATATTGATACAACTCACTTTAGTAAGGATTATACCAATCACATAGCAAAATGGTTAATTTGTTTTTATTAAATAAAATATAAAATGTAAAGTTTTATGGGCAATTACCCAAGGATTGCAAAGTGCAATATCATTTTTTACCACATCATTCCCATTTTTCTTGACATGGAGAGTGACCTCACGATTTGATATTAGTAAGAATTATATAGCAAAATGGTTAATTTTTTTATTAAAAAAAATGGTTATAGTCAAAGTTTCGCAATTATTAAAGTTATGTTAGTGATGTCAAGGGTTTCACTCACAACTCAATCAATCCAAAATCATTAAAAAAATTAATGAGAGTTCTAAATTTATCACCAATCATGTAGTAAAAGGATTATTCTTTTAATAAATTTTAGAATATAAATTTAGTTAAAGAAATAGGTTATAGTTAAAGTGGATTATTCTTTTAATAAATTTTAGAATATAAATTTAGTTAAAGAAATAGGTTATAGTCAAAGTTTTACCATGATAAAATTTTGTTAAATATGGAACAATGTCTTGATGAAGTTTTATGTGGATCTTGATCAACCTAAAGCTTTAATAAATCTCTCAAAATTATAATTTGATGGGAACTTTTAACTTCATGTCATTAAATTTCGACAACTCCAAAGCAATTTGCTACAAAATTAGACGACCCAAAAAAAATTTAAAAATCAATGAGAGTTCTAAATTTATCACCAATCATGTAGTGAAAGGATCATCTATTTTGGAAAAAAAAATGGAATATAAATTTGGTTAAAAAAATAGATCATAGTCAAAGTTCTACCATGATCAAAATTTGTTAAAGATAGAACAGTGTCCCAACGAAGGTTTATGTGGATATCGATCAGCCTAAAGCTTTAATAAATCAATCATAATTATAAATTGATGGGAACTTTTAACTCCTTGTCATTAAATTTCGACAACTCCGAAGCAATTTGCTACAAAATTAGACGATCCAAAATCTTAAAAAAATCAATGAGAGTTATAAATTGATCACCAATCATGTAGCAAAAGGATCATCTTTTTTTAATAAATTTTGGAAAATAAATTTGATTAAAAAATAGATCATAGTCAAAGTTCTACCATGATCAAAATTTTGTTAAAGATGGAACAATGTCTTGAAGAAGGTTTATGTGGATCTTGATCAACCTAAATCTTTAATAAATCTATAAAAATTATAAATTGATGGGAACTTTTAACTTTTTGTCATTAAATCTCGATAACTCAAAAGCAATGTGTTACAAAATTAGACACCTCTATCTAGTAAAAGTACATTTCATTTTAAAATCCTTAACAAATGATAAAGGTATCATATTAACATCAACTTGAACTAATTTGTTATATCGAATATATTTCATTGTTGTTCATGAGTTATCCTTTAATAATGGGTGAAATGTCCACTCGAAACCTAGGAAATACTCAATTTAAAACACACTTAACTCCAAAAACTCAATATGAACATATTAAATCGTTGACAAAATGTCTATAGGGAGCATAATATGAGTGTCGATGGCTTATCAAAGGAAGAAATTTCTCTGGAGTCCGGTCTTCTCTCCTTCACAGAATTTTCAGAATAAGAGGTTATTGGGAGAGGCACCTTTCAGTGCTTTTGAAGAGCTCTTTACAATCATTGTTCGGCTTACTCATATTTTCTGCATGAAAAGTTTTGAGTTTGTTTTTTAGCCAAAGTATTTTGTTTGTATCGTTGTTGAGTAGTTCTTGGTTTGTGACTGTTTGACTAATTTTGGTTGGGGACATTTCCTCTTCCCCAAGTGCCTCCTTGGATAAGCTTCCATTGTTCATTGTGTGCTCTCCATAAGACAAGACTAATTGGAATCAGAAGAGAATGGTGCAAGATCCTTCTTTCTTGGTTTCTGATTGTGTTAGATTTTGGGAGAGGTAGCATCCTACTTATGGTATGGCTACGGTTTATTTTCTTTTTTTCCAGAGAGACTGCTCTTTTTTGCTCCTGTTTTACTGAGCTCTATTTAGTGCCTTTTTGAAAAACTATGATACGTTGTATCACTGATATGTAAATTGTTACCTTTAATTCATTGAATATCAAGGAATTGCACATTTTCTTATAGAAAAAAAGTCGCTTACAAAAAAACAATTCTAAAAGGTCAAACACCTTAAACCCCCATCGAAAAAAAATCTTACACCCACCATAGTTTGGACAAAACAAATTGAGACAATTTAATGAATATTTTTTTCCATAATAAACAATGCATTGTGATCAAAGTTTTATAAATAGTAAAACACTCTTATACATTTTCTAGTTTTCAAATTTCTATCGAACTTAAAAACCAAATTCTATATTCATCTAAAAATTTTAAAAAAAACATATCTAAAATAATTAAAATGATTGAAACCATGATTTTTATTTTGTCAAATTCTATCTATACTTGAAAAGAAAATGACAATACAAAATTTAGTTTTATTGACATTGATCCAACTATTGCAAAGTCCACTATCATTTTTTACCAAATCATTCCCATTTTTATTTACATGGAGAGTGACCTCACAATTTGATATTGGTACAACTAACTCACTTTAGTAAGGATTGTACCAATCACATAGCAAAATGGTTAATTTTCTTTATTAAATTAAAAATAAATGATTATAGTCAAAGTTTCACAATGATTAAAGTTATGTCTATGATGTCAAGGGTTTCACTTACAACTCAATCAATCCAAAATCTTAAAAAAATCAATGAGAATTCTAAATTTATCACCAATCATGTAGCAAAAGGATCATCTTTTTTAATAAATTTTGGAATATAAATTTAATTAAAAGAATATATTATAGTCAAAGTTTTACCATCATCAAAATTTTGTTAAAGATGAAACAATGTCTCGACAAAGGTTTATGCAGATCGCGATCAACGTAAAGCTTTAATAACTCAATCAGAATTAAAATTATAAATTGATTGAAACTTTTAACTCATTGTAATTAAATTTTGACAACTCCAAAGCAATTTGCTACAAAAATAGACGATCCAAAACCTTAAAAAAAAGTCAATGAGAGTTATAAATTTATCACCAATCATGTGGAAAAAGGATCATCTTTTGGAATATAAATTTGGTTAAAAAAATAGATCATAGTCAAATTTTTACCATGGTCAAAATTTTGTTAAAGATGGAATGATGTCTCGAGTAAGATTTATGTGGATCTCGACCAACCTAAAGCATTAATAAATCTATCAAAATTATAAATTGATGGGAACTTTTAGATTCGTGTCATTAAATCTCGACAACTCAAAAGAAATTTGCTACAAAATTAGACAACTCTATATAGTAAAAGTACATTTCATTTTAAAATCCTTTAAAAAAATGCTAAAAGTATCATATCAACATCAACTTGAGCCAATTTGTTTTATTGAATATATTTCATCGTTGTTTATGAGTTATCCTTTAACGAATGATGGAGTGTCCACTCAAAACCTAGGGAATAATCAATTTAAAACATACTTAACTCCAAAAATTCACTATGAACATATTAAGTCGTGTTGACCAGATTTTCTCACTTGGCCAACTTAAGGAGATTAAGCCCACACAAGTTGCTTAAAGCAGCTTATGGTGTGTTTGAAATGGAAAAATATTACAGGTTTTGATCCTACTACCAACTGAATTTATTCTCTTAAGGAGAACCTAAAAATTCAATAAAAAAATTATCTTAATTCTTTTACTGCTTAAAATAAACCCTAGAATTAGTTTTTTAAGACCTAAGTTATCCTAAAATGCTTTCTTAAGGAAAGTCTTCAATTTTTTTAGGGTTTTGCTTCAAATATTTTAACTTAAAGCCTATTTTAAGTTTTATCAAATTAATCTAATTCTATTTAACAATTATTGATGTTGTTGTCGGAGAAACCATAGTATCGAAATGACCAAGTTGACGTTTCGGATCCATATCAGGATCCATCACAACTTGGTCATTTCGATACTGTGGTTTCTCTGACAACAACATCAATAACTAACCACCACAGAAATTTAGCAACATATATTTAACAATTGTTAAAGTAAACTAAAATTTAAGAAATAAACTAAGCTAAGATTAAAATTAACTAACTATCCTATCTCAGCTGAGAGCAACTTGAAAACTAAATTAATTACCAATTAATGATTTCAAATAAACAAATAGATAGACAATAACAATTCAAATGAAAATATTTAAATCATTTTCATACACACACTTTATCGCATATGCACAACAGAAAATTAAAATAGGTAACTACTTTTAATTTTTCTCTTATGTTCCATTAATTAATAACTAATATTCAATATTAAATATTTGAATAATAAGATGATATTTATTCATGAAAACATTGTAGAAAATACAAATGAAATCAAAAAATAAATATGAGATGTTTATATTATCAAATTTTAATTATCAATACAAATATCGATTAATCAAATTCAATAATATCCTCAAATCAAATATTAATATTGTGCAAAAAGAGTATAATTTTGGATAATAAATACAATCATAACACAGTATAATTGTATAAAAGGTATAGTGAGAAAACATGATATCAATATATATATATATATATATATATATATATATATATATATATATATCAAATTTTCAAAATAGTAATAAACAGTAATACCAGTTTGAGAACTCAAGTCACAATCCTTCATGAAGATAAAACTCCAGTAAAGAAATTAAAACCGAAACTGTAATTATATTTCAGATAAGCCTATTTCTTCAATACTCCATCGACCAATATTAAGAGAAACAAAAACATAATTTTTGGGGAAGAAATTCCTCTAATTCTCCCAACGTTCTCCTAGTAGCATCTCCTGGCAGAGTCTCCTCAATTTTTCTCCTTCAAAGCAAAGTTTACAGAAAAGAAAATGATTTCTGAAGACAATAAATTCATCTCCAGATCTCTAGAGACCCCCCTCCTTCTCCTTCAAATTAACTCTATTTAAATAGACAGAAGACCTCATAACAATTTCCAAAAATTGCTCTTACAGCTGGATGCAATCAAAATTTTCTGGAAAATATTCTCTGTTCAGGCATGAATTTCTCCTAACTTGTTGAGAGATCCTCAAAATTGTTCATAGTTAGGGGTAAAACACCCCATTTATGAAGTGGGTTTTCGATGGTTTTTTTAGATTCCTTTTGATTTGCCAAAAATCCTCCACACAAAAATGCCTCTCCCTACTGGTGCGCAATGGACAGTTGTGGATCCTAGTGAATTTGTATCTTATTGATGAAGGATATCCATGCAATGAATACCTACCCATTCATAAGAAACATAACGTAAATTAAAGGGAAATTCATTCATTAATAAATTCATTGCAAGGGTCAAAGAATTTTCCTAGCAAATCGAGTTGAAATATTAGAGTTTGTTTAGCCAAACATGCTGATAGTCAAATATCTTTGTGATTTTGGTGCATAAGAGAACACGTAACTCTTCTCTGTAACAAGTTGATATAATCTGGTACCTTGTGATCTCATAGCGATATACAACAATAAAATGGTGATTTGTTGTAACTATAATCCTGATTTTCAGCTTGTTAATTATTTGATCTTTATTGTAAAACAATCATTTACTTTTATTTTCATTTGTTATCATTTTGCTGATGAAATGAAGACACACAGGAAAACTCTGGATGATTTGGTGCATCTTTTATAGCAATGTTCTCTGAGTTCTTGAATAGTTAGTTACAAACAATTTTGATTTTGTTAAACGTGAAAATCTCTCAAACTTGAGCTGACAATTATCACACAGTGAAATGTAGATTGCCCAATTAATGATAACTTGGTGATAGATTTATTTAGTAGATTCTGTGTGATTTGACAGGATTGGTGTATCTTAACTCTTTGACATGATTTTGCTTTTACCGGTGAGTTAAATTGTTAACATATGGATTCTTACGTATGTGTTTAAGGGTTGAATGAAATGTAGCCATTTACCCTTACGATCATTGCTCCTGGTATTATTATCTTTTCTAGATAAGAACAAAATGTAAAAAGTGTGACATTATTTCCCTACACCATGGAATGATCTTTTCAAATGTTGCTTGGCAATGCAAATAGTCTTGTTAGCAGAAAAATTCGATACAGAGATAACATAACATCTTATACTCTTGAAAAACGACATTCAATGATAATTTTTTGAGCTGGACCTTATTGCTTAGCTTCCTCCATATCTAAGTTTACTTTGGACCAATCCATATGCATTTAATATTATGAGAGATGCATTCAAAACTTCAAAAGAATGGAGTATTCAACATAGATTCAAAACATGCCTTTAATATAATTATTATCTAATTGAAAATGTATGCAATTGATAACTCATTTGCTAACAATGCAAAATTAATAAAATGAGTAGAGAAAGCAACATGTATTTAAGAATCTAATGACAACTTTCATTTGTAAAGATTATTTAAAAGAAAATATATTTAAACTTTTGATTATTTTCTTATTGCATTTTAACCAATGAAAGAAACATAAATGAAAATTTCAATGTTTCAAGATTTCAAACGATCGTTAAAAACAACTACAAGAAAGATTATATTTATGAGGGGTAACGTTTGGTAGAGTGATTAAAACAAACTTAATTAATAATAAAAATGTGATATTAAGTTTTCTTAATCACTTTAAAACGACCAATAAAATGTATATTATTATAGATTCTCATTATAATATTTTTCTTATGTGTAATATTTTGAATGAGTATTTGAAAAGTAAAGGCTAAGAAAATTTTGAGAGCTTTGAAAGGGTACAAATTTATTAATAATCTTCAAAGTGTGTGGTTTTTACGATGGAACTCAATCAGCTATAATAAGCCCAAATTGAATTATTTAAAAATCTTGATGAAATTTTCACTTAACCAATAAAGCAATGAAGGTGTAAACTTTGCAAGTATACTGAAGCATCATGTCAAAACAATATAAAATGAGAATGCACAAGTATCATCAAGCAACCAAGACACCATAAAACTCAAATGACTAAGACAAACCTCATTACCAAATCCTTGTTTAATAAAAACCAAGTCAAAAAATGTATAATGCAAAGAATGAGGGATCGTCGAAAGATAACCATGAAATCACTTATCAAATCAAGCAAGATGAAAGAAAAGAAAACCAAAAGCAAGTATTCACAAATTTTTAATGGGGTCCCTTTATTTCTTGCAAAATCAAGGAGAGTTCTTGGGGTGCCAACAAATGGCGACATACCTAGGCGAACCAGTTATCTCTGCAAAATAATTCTGAATTTTAAATAAGAGAAATAATGATAAAAGCATCTTCAAATGTCAATTTCCCAATCACTTAACTTAATCTTTCCATTGGCTTATATATGTAAAGATTGAACCAAAACTTTCAAAATCAATCAAACTATCCCGACCATTATCCAAAATCTTATAGAGATAAATGATTATTCTACAAATGCAAAAAGAAAATTTTCCAAGGAATTAGTTTCTCTTAACCAAAACAAGTCAAAGAACATGTAGTATATAGGTATGAACTCAATACCACAGGATAAACCTATTAACCTCACTTATATGCTTTTATCCCATCCACTAGATATAGATAAAAAATTTCTTTTTCTTTTGGACATAATAAATAAAGACATTAACTGAAGACTACTACCTTGGCTTGGTAACCAGATGCTGGTAGCATCATTCATAAGAACTGCCGAAAAATGAAAAGGTCGGCTTATGATGAGACCTCCTTTCTCCTAATCAAATGACTAAGAGCCATCACCCTGGCTTGGTAACTAGATGCGGTAATGTCACTTCAACAGAGCTTATGATCATGACGGGTCGGCTCGTGATGAGACCTCCCATTCTTTAGTTAATCCCTTACATTTTATTAATGTTATGTACAATGAATAATATTAAGGTTATTGTTAATCTCAAGAGAGATTACTTAGTGGATGGGGAAGCAAATCCAAATGTCCCATTAAAGAGCAAAGGATGGTATAAAAAGTCTAAAAGATAACTTATGATTCCTGACTTACTTCAATCTAGGGAAAATTATTCCTTTGAGAAGAAACTTATCTACATTATAGCATCATTTTGAAAGATAGATATCCTAGATAATAGCCGAGTAACTCAATCAATCCATCAATATGATCCATAATAAATTTTTCAAAGCCAAGACTAATCTCGCTATGGTTAGAATCTTGACAAAATAAGAGTGTCTTTATAATGATGTTCCTTTAACAAAAAAGGATTTCGATCAAATACTTGACAGAAATACATGGTTTTGATCACCACATGCTAAAATTAGTTTACCCCCTTTTTGGAAAACAAGCAAACCACTCAAAAGAAAATTCTATTAACTTACAAAATAAAACGATCAAAGCAAATGCAAAAATAAAAAATCAGCCCTGAATAGATTAACATATTTCAGTGGAGAAACATGAAATAACTATATCACAAATGAAAGAGATAGTTAGTTTCAACAAGATGAAAAATATGTTTCTCTATAAATTGCGACATAAGGATTTGTTAAAAATAAGCAAGATGTTTTAATAAGTTAGGCTGCTCTTATTAATAAGCAAAAGAAAACAAACCAAAAATAAACAAATTTAAACTTAATCTTAATTACATATGCAGTTACAACTCAAAATATTTTGGTATTGATGTGTGACAACATTCTCTATTTTATTAAAAGTTCCTGCTTATGATCATAAGAATGCATAAAACATTTTCCAAATGAAGTCGAAAAAGTAAAAGATAAATGAGTTAACAAGAAAATTTTAAATAAATATAATTATGAGCAAGAGAGTCAAAGGTAAAGAAAACATCCCTGAATGTATCGCTAAGTTTCACCTCATGAAATTGGCATCATCTTCATAACTGCATTTATTCAAAACAAGCAAAAGTAAAAATGAAGAAAATAAAATAAACCTAAACCTAACAATGTACAAGAGAAATCAATTGTAAGGAAAATTTAAGTAAAGTGAAATAGCCAATGAAGCCATCGAAGCATTTGTAATACTACAAAATAAAACATATCAAATATTAATAATATGAATTGAAATGCTTCATACTGAAAAATAGAAAGTATTAACTTAGAGCTTATATCTACAAAAGGAAAAAAAATAGGACATGGAAACCTTTTAAGATATGATCCTTCCAACAAAAAATAAATTGAATCATAAAAAGAAGATTGGAGGACGTCTACAACTTGTGAAGATTCAATGGAGTGTGTGATAGAAAATTCATAAGGATAATAATAAAAAAGCGGCATGTCGAGATTACAATCAATGGTTTCAAGGGAAATTAAAGTAGAGGATATCTTTTGTAAGGAAACATCGTCATCATAGAATTGAAAATCAAATTTTGACATTACCTTAGAGTGAGAACTTTCCCTTTGAAATTCATGAGATTTTGACAACTCAATTAATTTACAATTGAAAAGATTAGTATCGCCAAAATCTAAAACATTATAAGAAATGGTTTTATCTTCTAACTTAGCTTCTTTAATATTATCGTATGCATGAGATTCATGAGCGATATTTATAAAATTATTTTCATCGTCAATATCTTGAATAGAAATATTTTTATACAACAAATCACTTTGCATAGGAACTGACCATAGTGGAGAATTTGTTTGTATATTAGTATCTGGACATGAACTATAATCAGTAAATAGATCTGGATATAAAGCATGATAACTTTCCAAATGTTGAAAATTAGATGTTCCCCTTTTCATAGGACAATCTTGATTAACTGATTCAAGAGTAAAATCATTGTCCATATTCTAATTTATTGATATATTTTGTGAAGGAACGAGATCATTTTGTTCAAATTGAGAAGAAGAAAATGCAAAATCATGATTTATGCAACTATCATTCAAAGATTTGGTTTTAGGTCCTAAAATTATTGATTCCTTTTCGACTACAATTGCTTGAACAAGAGAATGATTTTTTAATGTAAGTGTCGAATTCAAATTCTTTTATTCTTGAAATTGTGTATTAGCAGATCCTAAGATTTGTTGATGTTCAATAATTTTAGTGTCATAATTTGGACCAATAATATTAGACCTTGAATCAATATTAACCGATGAAGTGATGCAACCATTAACATGCATATCATCAATTTGAAGCTTATCATTATTTGCTTGATCGTGTAAAGTTGAATGAGAATCGAGATATAAAAATAAACCTGTTATTTCTTCTGCAGAAAGTTGATCTTTCTCATGGAATCTAAAATGCATCTTGTTTGCGAAGATTTCCGATCTCATACCTCAACTCTTGATAATTATAATCATCATGTGCATCAATAAACAACTCCATGAATGAATGGATTTAGCTAGTAACATTTCGAACCAGCCTCGAATTCTTCTTTTGAAAGTGACAGTAAAAATCCTGCAAATCTTACTCTCACACACTATACGATAATAGTTACAAATATCTATAAATTCAGTGAGATGTTTCAAAGCAGTCATTTTACCTTCTCCATCAAAACATAACCTTTGCAAGAGATTTACTGCACTTTCAGAAATTCCTCCAGCAGGCCCAGGCATGCTGAAAGCATGTTCTAAAACAGTAATAGGATCCATTTTAAAATAGATCAAAATTTAAAAGAAATAGCTCAAAAGGGCTTACTTTCCGATCGGCAAAATAAAAGGAAATAACACCACCAAAATCGAAGATCCATATGACACCTACAAAATCAATTAACCCTGCATGAGTTTTATCATAAATATTAAAACTAAAATAACAATTTAAATTAAATGATATGCAATGCCTACAGAATCTATGATTATGTGGGAATGCCAATTACCTGTTCATCAGTAATAACCATTTTAAGGTGCACTTCTGAGTTCAATAACTCGACGAGCCTCAGACAATTTAGCACTTAATTTTATACTTTCCATTTTATGTTGTTCTTCTTGTTTTAAAAGCTTCCTGTTAGCAGTAACCCAAGATTTTTTCAGAGCTCTAAACCTATCCTTTTTCTCCTTTAAATTCTGCCATCGTTTTATCCAAGTCAATAATTCATTCCTTAATTTCTGGACTTCATCCTTCAACACAATGGAATTCGATTCAACTTTTTCCAGTTTTCCTTTTAGTTGTCTAATTTGTTGTTTTAATTTTATAGATTTCACAGTATTCCCCAGCGTCTGCTCTGATGAATAATCGTTATTCAAGGCATGTTAGAATAATCAACCCATAGTATTTACCCACTTAGACATTAATTCATTTATTTTGTCTTATTTGCCTAGTCCATGAGTCCCACCATGTGCAAGTTGCTAATTGCCTATCCATAGAGGTCAAACTTGCCATTATTGACTCATGTAGCGCTTGGGAAAGCCTTAGGAATCAAATCTGCTTTATTCCTGGCCTCCTAGGCGCCCATCTGCTTTTTCTGCTTTATACTCTGCTTTTTCAGTGTTTTAAGGCACATAGGAAAGCAAGACTAGGTGAGGTGAATCAGCTTTGTTGCCTCTTCCTCCTCCACTCTTTCCTCCATGCAAAAGCATGTATGAGCTGCCATTTGACCACTCTTTAGCTTGCCTATGCGCCCTTGCTAATCCGTGGGGTCCTTGATAGATTTGGGATCAGCTTTTTACACCTATGGGGGATTTTCCTATTTTGGGTAAGCCTGCTTTATGCTAGATTTGGATGCTTCCTTATGCATTCGATTTGCTCATGTATTCTATATATTCAGCAGCCTATTTTATTATAGGGTTGGATATTGTACACTCAGTTAATATAATTTTGTGTTACAGCTCCATATTCAGTCTCCATTGTTGATAATTTTGCATGATCAATTGTTAATTGTTGTGGGTGAAATTAATCTACTGCATGCCTGAATTTCTACATGGTCTCAGAGCCATTGTAGGTTGTTACTCTCCTTCAAAAATTGTTTTGCAGGTTTGACATCAAGACTGGGAGCCTTCTACTGATAGCTGGGACAGATTTTCTAAAGCTATGGATTCGCAGAAAACTATCCTCACTCCCTTCAACTTTTTTGAATGGAAAGCAGAGATGGAGATATTATTGAGAGAAAAATGCCTCTACATGGTGACTATGGCTACAGAAGCAGAGCCCAATGCTGCTGCAGAGAATATCAAATGGCACAATCGGAGAGATGAGGCCTATGGCCTCCTATGTCTCAGTATTTCCTGAGACCTCCTTTTCCATCTCGATGGATTGACTTCACCGGATCAAGTATGGGAGAAACTTTCTGAACTCTTTGGAAAGACAGATGAGATGAGGGGACACCAGATCGAAAATGAGCTGATCTCCCTGAGTCCCAGTAATTTTGAATCCCTGTAGCTATATTTCTCCAAGTTCAAAGCACTAGTTTTGCAGCTGAAGCAGTGTGGTATCGAAAAGAAAGATGAACAACTCGTATTGGCCATCCTCTCGAAGCTAGGACCTGACTACTCAGTCTTTGTTTCGACCTTCTATGCCACAAAACTCACAGCTCGAACCTGGAAGATGCCTAGACTTGCAGATTTCATGGAATCTCTCACACAGGAACAAGACAAGCTGGTGATGATGGGCACCATCAAACCTTCCAAAGACCAAGCTCTGGTTGCTGGAGATTCGAGGGTGGATTCAAAAATCAAAAATAAATCTAAAAATCCACCTGAGAAAGGAAGAGACAAGAAGCAGTCTTTAGAGGATCAACAAGGTCCCAAGAAAAATACCCAGAAGAAGAAAAACAAAGGTGAAATGAACAAGTGCTCATACTGTTTGAAGGGCAATCACACTGAAAGATCTTGTATGAAAAAGTAGATTGATATGTTGACCAATCTCCTGGAGAAGAATGGCATCTCCCTTCCAGAAGGCTCAAAGAAGAGAGAAGGAGGATCAAGTTCTGATGACAGAGAGAGAGTTCATGCTCTAGTTGCTGGCACATCAAGCTCACCCAGTTTTATCATAGATTCTGGAGCTTCAAGACACATGGTTTGGACTAAGGAGGCCTTCTCCTCATTGGATATGTCGAAAGGACCATCTATTGTACTAGGAGATGACTCTCTCACTGAAAGCAAAGGCAAAGGAAGGATAGATCTTGATCATGGTAACTTCAACAATGTGCTGTATGTCCCTGGTCTCGCTTCCAACCTTCTATCAGTGTACCAGATGACCCACACTGGGTCTCCTAAGAAAGTCACATTCTCACCAGATGAAGTTGAGATCACAGAAATCTCAAGTGGAAGAATCATTGCAAAAGGAGTAGCAAATCATGCTCAAAAGGTATACATGTTTTCACACTTCCTGCCTTACTCAAACCCCTCTGCTCTTCTTATCCATGCTAATGAAGCTAGCAAGCTGTGGCATGAAATATTTGGCCATTTAAATTACAAGTATTTATCTGATCTTAGTGAGAAAGATATGGTCATAGGGTTGCCCAAGATAAAATTTTCCAAAGGAGTATGCCAAGGCTGTATCCTAGGAAAACACCCAAAGCACAAATTTGAGAAAGCCAGCCATGAAATAACCTCTGCACCCCTTGAGCTGATTCACAGTGATGTTTCTGGCCCATTCCCTCATATGTCCATGAGTCAGGCCAAATATGCATTGACCTTTATTGATGATTTTTCCAGGTATTGTTGGGTTCACTTCATGAAAAACAAGTCAGAAGTTTTTGGCCTATTCAAAGTCTTCAAGGATTTGGTTGAAAACCAGTGTGGAAGAAAACTCAAAGCACTCAAATC
>LPNX010222881.1:0-63762 GCA_001517045.1 Pseudotsuga menziesii | reverse complement strand
CCTATTTTGGGTAAGCCTGCTTTATGCTAGATTTGGATGCTTCCTTATGCATTCGATTTTCTCATGTATTCTATATATTCAGTAGCCTATGTTATTACAGGGGTGGCTATTATACACTCAGTTAATATAATTTTGTGTTACAGCTCCATATTCAGTCTCCATTGTTGATAATTTTGCATGATCAATTGTTAATTGTTGTGGGTGAAATTAATCTACTACAGGCATGAATTTCTACAAGGCAGACCCTAACTTGATTTCTTTATCATTTGGCAGAACCAACGATTGATTCCCATTATAATCATTATTCAAAGACACGAAAGGATTATCCATTTTTTCTTCACACTCCTGTGAAGATACTTCTACTAAACCATAATTCTCTTCCTCACTTAAAATTTCGATAAATGGCAAATTCTGGGCATGAATCAGTTCTTTCGAAGTGGAAGATTTCATGCTTCTAGTAATTCTACGCAAACCCATCCTTGTAATGGGCAATTCTGATAAACTCGATTCACCATCGAATTTCACCTTTCCTTTGTTTAAAAATTTTGATTTTCCCCTTGCATTCAAAGATACAATACGAGGATCTTCGTACAAATCCAAGACGACTGGGGTTTCAAACTTTAAAGGAAGGGTTTCTACTGTATGCCCTAGATTATCCTCTATCGGCATTCCTAATTTAGATGTTTCCACATCTTTTGACTCCGAATTGGCTTTAGCTTGAGGAAAATGTTTACATTTTCTACAGGTTTTTGGACGAAGAGTGGGCCAATACTGGGTTAATCCAAAACTGTTTGTATTCAAAAATTCATCCCAAGACCTACCAATGCGATTTAACTGGTACTGAAATAATATTTTAAGGAGACCATGATGAAAAAGACTTTTTTCTATATCTCCAACCATATTTTGTACAGTATGAGCCATTTTCCTAAGACTCTGAAGCAGAAAGAAAGGCAAACTGATTTTTCTACCTTTTAAGGCCATCAACAACCGTAAATGATAGTAATGTATATGAGAGTAGCGGCCATCATAGGTAACATACCTGATTAAAATATCAAAACAAGCTTTCCATTACGGTTTCAAAAATTTAACAGGAATGCCTCTTCCAAGATCTGAACCCTCTAGTAATGGTAAGAGGAACATTTCACGCTTCTTCTTATTAACCTTCTGACCTTTGAACCAACCCTCACCAACTTAAGGAAGCTTAGTAGCTTCAACAATTATATCTTCATTCAAAACCAGCCGAAAATCCCCAATTTGAGCTGCATCATTCTTCAATGACAAAGCGAATTGTCTAGTTATTCCCACATGATGACCACTAAAACCTTTAAAAAACTTAGCCCCAGCCTATCTGATCAAACAATGCGGCTGCTTCTGGGTTTGATTCAACCAACTCAGGGCCTGAAATCTCAAAGCAATTCAAAGGTGCCATTTCCACTCTGCAAAGGTTTCGATTAGGGTTCGGGATAAAGGGATGCATGAACACAAATGGTATTGGAATCCATGTGAATGGCATATTATAACATATCACATCATAACCCAGTTCACCTGAGATGAGAACTGAAACCCTAAATCCAATTTTAGTAACCATATTTTCAATGTAATGGAAACAAGTTCTGAAATTCTATTTCTTCGAAAATCGAGACCACCAAGCTAACCAAATCATTGTGCAACGCTTCTTGGCAACCATTATTCGATTTCAGGATTCGTTTTCTCAACAAAGTAACTTTAAGGTTAAAATCATAAAAACTAAGATTTGAAAATGATAACCCTGTACGTAAAGATTTATGAGAATCGTTCCAAAATGACACAATTAACATACTACATTATATGTGTCTGTTTATAAGATTTCATTTTTAATCCCAATGTTTTAGAATGATAACCCAAAAATTGACAAAAATCACCATTTAATAAATAATGATTTTGCATTGAAATTCTTGTCAATCCGTGATGTAAAAATAACATGTGTAAGGATGTCTAGGTTCGTGTCATATTCATTCCCTCCCAGCTGTTAACCTTTGTTATGATAAGTCTAATACGTGGAGGTTAAATGTAACATCAATTTAAACAATAGGAAAATCATATGCTTACAAATGATTATAGTGTATAAATGATATCATCAATAATAATTGACAAGTAAATCTTTCCAATATAAGTCCATCAAAAATATTAACTTGGAATATCAACTTGTGGATTATTAGATTTAACATTCATAAGCCATATAAATGTTGATTAGAAAACAATCATACCAAGCCAACCTTTTAGATCAGAATCAATTTCGATTTATCATTAGAAGCATAGATAAATGATTCTAATCAAAATTTTGAAAAATAAAAATAAAGACAAGATCTTTTATTATAAATATATATAAGGCAATTTTTTATTTATTTACACATTATATGAGACATAAGTTATAGAAGTTAATAATGATAAAAAATGTTTGATAAATAACACTATGTCAAATATTTGAAGCCAAGTATTAAAAAGGAATTTTTAATAAATACAAGGGTTATGAATCACTTAATCTAATTCTTTCTTACCAAATAATATAAAGCAGCATTTCATTTATATTAATAATATATGATCATGGAATAATGAGAATGAATATAACAGCTGCAAAAATGAAAGACTTAACTTGATTCAAAGTGTTTCCTAAACTACCATTTTGGCCTCTAACTCTTATTTTATTGAGAGTACCTTCAGAATCGAAGGCACTCGTATATAACATAGAAGAGTACTGATCAATTTTGCTCAACAAAGCAGAAAAAATTGAGAGGGTTGTTGCCTGCCAACAAATGGCGACGACCTGGGTGAACCAGTTATCTCTGCTCATACAATTTTCAAACGATGATATCAACAAAATCTTAAAACCTATTCAAAACAATTAAAAAGTCTCAGTCCAAGTAAAAACCAGTATCTGATCTGTATTTGCAAATATAATTCAGAAACATCCCATATTTGTAAATCAAGATTTTGTTAAAGATAAACTTAAAAATATCCTAATCAAAACAAAGTACTTATGATAAAGATAATCCGTACCATCAGTATAAAATATAGAGATTTACTTTACTGATAAATTTCTAGGATATGTTCCATGAATAATAATTTTCTTCCCTGTTTTTAAAATTTTTTGTATTGAAATTGAAACAATTACTCTGATTGAAGACTACTATCTAGGCATGATAACCCGATGTGATAGTATCATTCACAAGAACTTCCTAGAATAAGCAATCCGGCTCGTGATGAGACCTCTTGTCTCTTGATATTTTAACCAAGAACCATCACCCTGATGTTCATAAATGAAGTTATACTAGACATCACTGATGATCATGATTAGTCCTGCTCATGATGAGACCTCCTATTCTTCAATCAAAGTTATGTTTCACTTATTTAATTTAAAAGTTTATATTTTATAAAATAAGAGATCATTACCTAGCATGGTAACCAAATGGTAACGTCAGTCACTAATATCACCAGAAAATGAATCAGCTGGCTCGTGATGAGACCCCCTATCTCTTGACCTTATGACCAAGGGCCATTATTAGTTTCCTAATAATGTCATACTGATGATATTTATGATCCTGATCAGATCAGCTTATTACTAAGACCTTCCATCTATCATTTTGATTTTTTGGAACTTTTATTTAATGGAATAGATCCAAAAAATTTTGAGATTGTAAATAACTTTACAACAACTGATGATAAAGATTCATAAAAAATTTCAAAGTACAAGTTTGGAAAAAGACATTAATTAGCCATCTTATCTGTCAAAAGAAAATAAGAAAATGAGGGATAATCTGAACCATATTTACAAATATTTACAAATGATGACAGGTTCTTAAAAGACTTAAGAAACTTTGATCATTCAAAACCAATTTTTAAAAGACTTAGTCTAATATCATGATTTTAAACTAATGAACAAATTGAATCAAAGCACGGGACTTTATTTATCTACAAATGTCCTCTTAACAACGTATGTACATTAGTGATTGATTATTTTGAAACATATATATAGAGATCCAATAATCCTTTAGAAATAATTGATATGTCAATACTTGATTAAGAATAATCGAAAATAAGCTTCAAAAAGTATTTACATGCGTCAAATGATATTTGAATGTACATAAGAATCATGAATATATCATAATTCTGCTTAAAAATTTTATCAAATTTATGATAATATATACAGGAAATTCTTAAAATTTAAATAAAATTATTTACAAACAAAAACTTAAAAGAAAACAAGCTTATATACAAAATTATAAACAAATTTTAAGGTCTCGAAAAGTCAACAAAATTCTTTTTTTAAGATTAGTCCATTTACTGGAAATGTTTCAAACTGACCTTCCAGGGTTTGTAAATGAAAAGTACTTATCTTTTCAGCAATAACAAATGGGCCTAACCAAATTTTTTGAAACTTTGTATGATCTCCTTTCTCCTCAGTGACTTTGTCCCATTTTAACACCAAGTCCCCCACCTGAAATTCTCGGTTAGAACTTGAGGATTGATCAAACCAGGACTTAACAATTTGTTGATGTTTTGTAAAATGTTGTTTTGACCTGTCTCTTTCTTCCTCAAGTTTTAATAAAGTGTTAATCATTTTCTCCATTGCTGGACAATCTTCATCTTGAACAGACTGGGCTAACTGTAACGAAGGTAAAAATAAATTTGGTGGTAAAATAACCTCAATTCCATAAACTAAGAAGAAAGGTGAGTTACATATTGCAGCTTTAGGAGTTACCATGTTTACCCAAATGGCATTAAACAACTCTGTATGCCAATCACAATGATGAGTTGAAACAGTTCTTTTGAGAATTTTCAACAAATTTTTATTTGTTGATTCAGCTAAACCATTTCCATGAGGATGATAATTAGCTGAATATCTAACCCTTATACCCTTCTGTAAGGCAAATTGAGTTAACTCAACTAATGAAAAATATGAGGCATTGTAAAAAACAAGATAATCTGGAACACCAAATCTCATTATGATAAAAGATTCTAAAAATAAGATAACCTGATTGGTGTTTACAACCCTTAAAGGTGCAACCTCTGCCCATCGGGTAAAATAATCAATTTCAGTTATAATGTATTTGTGTTGCATAGAAGAGGGATGGTTTATTGGTCCTACTATATCAATACCCCATTGTTTAAAAGGCCTTTCTACTTAAACAGGTTGTAAAGGAAAATAAGGCTTCTTAACTCTTCCTGCAACAAGTTGGCATTCCTGGCATTTCCTGACAAAAGAATAAGAATCTCGAAATAAAGTAGGCCAATAATAGCTAGCCCTAAGAATCTTATGTGTCATAGTTTCTCCACCAAAATGACCACCTGCTGGTCCAAAATGTAATTCTTTCAAAATCACTTATGTTTCATCTTTGTCTAGGCATCGAAGTAAAACACCATTTGAATTTCTCCTAAAAAGGATATTATCAGTTAGTAAATAAGGGTCATATTTCAGTCTAAGTGCTCTCCTTTTCCTTGGTTCAAGGTAATCAGGAGCAATTCCTGTTTCCAGAAGTGTTCTTAAATCTATGTACCAAGAATCCTGTGGTGGAGGATAAAAGTAAATCACTCGAGTTAGTAAGACTTCATCCATGACAACTTCAGAACTGTTATTAGGCAAATAAGTTGCTTCAGTGGCAAGTTTATGTAATCCTTGACCCTTGAATACCATTGAAGGTTTAATTTCTAAGTCATACTCTTGAAGAACTGTCATCCATAGTGCTCTATTTTCACCTATATCTTTTTGCACTAGCAAATTTCTGACTGAAGGATAAGGAACTATCACTTTCATTCTGGATTTCAATAAATATGGATGGAAGTGCTTGACAGCTTTGAAAACAGAAAAATCTTGCTTATCAACCTCATGTTAATTAAGTTCAGCACCTTTAAAATTTGAGCTTATAAAAGAGATTGGCACTTCACTATTTTGCTGATTTAGCTGAGTTAAAACTGTTGCATATGATATGTCAGAAGCGAAAGTATACAATATGAGATCTTTGTTAAAATCTGGGACCAAAAGACTAGGGGCTTCTGAAATGGCTTCTAAAATTCTCTAAAATGATTCTTTTTCAGTTTGTCCCCAATTAAATATAGCATCCTTATTAATCATTTTTTGTAAAGGACGGATGATTTCAGAAAAACTGGGGATAAATCTTCTGACAAAGTTTATTTTACCAAGAAATGATTGCATTGCTTTTTTGCTAGAAGGGTAAGTTATTTTTGAAATAGCTTGTGTTCGTTCAGGATCAATCATGATTCTGTGTTTTGAAACCACACATCCTAATAAAATACCTTCTAAAACAGTAAATATTGTTTTCTTTGGATTTAAGGATACTCTGAATTTCCTACAACATTCAAATACTTTTCCAAGATGATTAATATGATCATGTCGACATTTAGAAAATACAATAACGTCATCTAAATAGACAACTACTGAAGGATTAATTAATCCTTTAAAAGCAATATCCATTTCCCTTTGAAAAGTTGCCCCAGCATTAATTAACCCAAAAGGCATTTTTATGTAAGTGTATGTTCCCCATGGAGTTCTAAAAGCTGTTTTCAGTTGATCATCTGAGGACACCAATATTTGGTTGTACCCTGAGAAACCATCAAGAAGTGACAGTATCTCAAACCCAGAAACTTTTTGAAGGATTTGTTCCATAGGAGGAACTGGGTAAATATCCTTCTCGGAAGACTTATTAAGATTTCTAAAATCAATGCATAATCTAATATCACCATTTTTCTTCCTAACTGGAACTAAGTTGGCTACCCATTGAGTATGCCAAATAGGAAAAATAATCCTAGTAGCTAACAGTTTATTTAGTTCCTTTTTAATTGTTGGTTCTAATGACGGATGATATTTCCTAAGTTTATGTTGAAAAGGTTTTGACTCTTGTTTTATTGGAATAATGTGTTGCATGACTTGTGGATTGAAATTTTTCAAATCGTCATATGTCCATGCAAAGACATCCTTAAATTCTTTAAATAATTTTATGAATGTTGATTTCTCTGTAGGAGTGCAATCTATTCCTAGATTTACAGTTTGAGGATTCAGTTTCATTCCTAAATTTATGGTTTCATATTTCATTTGTGAGATATTGGTTTTACAATTAGGAACAGACCTAAATCTATATTGAAGATCAAAAAAAATTTCTAATCTCAAAACTGAGTTAGGAATCAGTTTTACCTTCTCAAAAGCTTTTTCAACTGAACAAAAATCATTTATTACCAAAAAATCCCGCAGATTTTTGTCATGTGTAACTTCATCAATGGATGAATCTTTAAAGGTATCATCATTTGTTAGGAAATTCAGCACCTGCACATGATTATCAAACACACGCCAGTTAAATATATTATCTGGTATAGAAGGCCTAAAAATCAATTCAGCTGAAAAGAAATCCGGTGTGAAATTTTCTGATGGAATTAGTTTTGATGCTACATTTGCTAATAAATCTGCCTCTTGGTTCTGAAATCTCGGAACTGATATTATATTAAATACATCAAAATGTGAAATGAGATTCCATACCTCTCGTTGATAATTCTACAAATGTTCAAAAATGAAATGAATAGAGTTACGGACTTTCCTAACGATAGTTTCAGAATCTCCATAGGCAATTAGAACTTTAATATCCAAATCAATCTCTTTCTTCAAACCCTAAATTAGAGCTTCATATTCCACAGTATTGTTTGTGCAATTAAATTCAAGCCTACAAGCTATACATGTTTTATTTCCTTCAGGGTCAATTAACAAGAAACTAGCTCCTGCTCCTTTAAACTTTGACCCATCAAAATATAAAGTCCAAGTAGAACTATTAACAACTACTTTACTTTCGATAATATTTACAATATTATGACTATCTACATCATTTGCAATCTCCTTAAATGAAGAATCATGGGAAATGGTTGTAACATTAAGAATTTCTTATTGCTGTTTATTATTAGAGAAAACAGAATTTTCAGATTTAAAATTACCATACCCAAGTTCATACATATAGTTCCTCATAATGGAATCTGAAAATAAAACCGGTTCACTATGATCGTGTAATTCTGTCATAGTATGTTTCATATATCTTTCTCTGTTTATCTTAATTTGATTTGACTTTCCATTCTTAGGTAACCATAAAGTTGACCAGTCTGTAGCAAAGAATCCATTTAATTGTTGAGACCAATCCCTACTCAAAAACAGCCCATACGCGTCAGGAATGTCTGCAACCACAATGTCTATAATTTGAAAAACTGAAGGGTTACAAGCAATCCTGACTAGAACATCTTTCATCTCTCCTACAACCCTCACATTTGTCCTATCCAATTGAGTAATCTGTGAATTTGATAGAACATACTTTCCATTCAACCTTTTGCATACAGACAAATGCATTAAATTGGAAGATGCTTTGGAATCAACCATGCAATTGTGAACATTCCTATTAAAAATATCGAAGGTAAGTAGGAATGGAGGAGTTGTTGATTTTGAATTTTTCCCTATTAGTGAAGCTTTATCAGCTGTTGACTTTCCTTTATCAATTGATGTTAAATCACTATTGGAATTGTTAGCAACTACATTTTGTTTAGCGTTAGGAATTATTGAACTCATGGCAGGATTTATAATAGGACTATTAGGCATTGGGTAAATTTAAATAAGATCATACATACTAATGTTTGCATGTGTCTTCTTCAAATATTCAATTATGTCATATTGTAAATCCAACTTTGGAGCATTTTGAATAGGCTGAGAAATCCTCGCAGATTGAGTCTATTTATTGGGTTGTGAATTATTGTTATCGTTACTTGGAGTAGAACTTGATGATGCTCCAGGAGTATTTGCAAATGTTCTACTACAAGTATTATAGGCATGTTGTCCTGAAGGAGAACTTTTACCTTCACAATCTTTTACAAGACTGTCCCAGAAATGACCATTAACTTGTTGAGGTTCTTCCAATTCATCTTCATTTTCAGATTCCTCTTCCTCTTCATTTTCAATAGTTTCTTGATTTGAGGGAGTTTCGAATAAAGATAAGACAGCTCGAATAGTATTAAAAATTTCTTCATTTACTGCTATATCAGGTGGTGTACTTGTTTTATTATTAGTGTTAGGATTCTGTCTAAACTTATTTCTAAAATATCCTCTAGAGGAGGAAGCTTCAGAATTAGTTTTTTTTAATCCTACAACTTCATTAGTTAATCCCCGAATAGCATTCTGCAGTTGTTCTACATCAAATGCCTTATCCTTTTTCAAATTAGGTCTTTCGATCTTCCTACGAAGAAAAGTATTAGCTTTTCCACTTCTATCTGGTTCATAGGACATAGAATCCTTCTCAAATTTAATGGCTTCCTCAAAAGTTTCCACAAGAGTTGTTTTACCAGCTCTCTTAACAAACATCCCATGATATTTTGGTAAGGCTGAGGTATAGTTTTCTATGATTATATCCTCGGGTGGTTGAGAAGAAACAAGAATTTTATTTTTAAGAGTGAGAAATCTCTGATTAAAATCTTTAATTCTTTCTTTAGGTTCCATTTTAATCCGAGATAACTCAAGGGCTAAAAGAGCAGGTGTTTTATCCTCCCCAAATTTATCTAAGAAAGCTTTATTAAATTCAACCCAATTTGTGATTGATCCTTGGACTAAAGAAAATTACCAAGTAGATGCTTTCCCTTCAAAAGTTAAAGGGAACAACCGACAAACCACTTCTTCATGCTGAACATTCAAAGTTTGAATAGCTAACATGAATTTATCTACATGCACCTCTGCAGGCTCTTTGATATCTAGATTAAACTTTGAAATAAGTTTATCTGAATGTTTGGGCAAAGGATGATGTACACCTGGCACTGCTACAACAGTTGTTCTCAACCAAGGAATTTGTGGATTAGGTGGAGGATTAGGTGGAGGATTACCTCCTCCTCCTATAGGTGTGTTTCCAGCCATAGGACTTCCTTCAGAATCTGAAGATGACCTTGGACTGTCAGACTGTGATTCTGTAGGAGAAGGTGGCTGATAAAAACTGCCTACAGAAGTTAATCTTCTAGCATTATTTGGTCAAGTAATTTCTCTCTGATGACTTCTAACTTGATAAATTGGAGTGCTATTGGCTTCTATTGAATCTTGAGTAACTATATTCAATTGAGGATGACATCTTTGTTGTCTAGGGATACCATAGTCTATTGGAGTTAAACCAAGTTGATGAGCATATGCTCTCGTGAGAATATGACGTGATTCTTCTAAAGTTTGAGTAATCTGTTCAGGAGTGAATGGAGATGCAATGTGATCACGCTCAAGGATGCTCCTACCAGTTTCTATGAATGGTGATCTATTAACTTCAGATTGTAATGGAGGTTGTTGATTGGTTGAATTTTTATCATTAGTTCTACCTGCCATTAATCATTAACATGCCCTCCTTCTAGCACCATTTGTTGGCTGAAATTTCTAACTTGGCCAACTTAAGGAGATTATGCCCACACAAGTCGCTTAGAGCAGCTTCCAGTGTGTTTGAAATGGCAAAATGTCACAGGTTATGGTCCTGCTACCAACTGAATTTTCCTCTTAAGGAGAATCTAAAATTCAGTAAAAATTTATCCTAATCTTATTACTACCTAAATAAACCCTAGAATTAGTTTTCTAAGACCTAAGTTATCCTAAAATTCTTTCTTAAGGAAAGTCTTCAGTTTTTAGGGTTTTATTCCAAATAGTTTAACTTAAGGACTATTTTTAAATTTTATAAAATTAATCTAGTTTTTATTTGACAACTGTTAAACTAAACAAAGCCTAAAATTAACTAGCTATCCTATCTCAACTGAGAGCAACTTGAAAACTAAATTAATTATCAATTAATGATTCAAATAAACAAAGTGATAGAGAATAATGATTTAAATGAAAATATTTAAATCATTATCATTAAATCATTCTACTGAATATGCACAACAACAGAAAATTAAAATAGATAACTACTTTTAATTTTTCTGTGATGTTCTATTAATTAATAACTAATAATCAATACCAAATATTTGAATAAAAAGGATGATATTTATTCATGAAGACATTGTAAAAATACAAATGAAAAAAAAAATATATATGAAATGTTTATATTACCAAATTCCAATTATCAATACAAACATTAAGTAATCAAACTCAATAATATTCTCATTCAAACATTAATATTGTGTAAACAGAGTATTATTTTGGATAATAAATACAATCATAACACAGTATAATTGCACAAAAGCATAATGAGAAAATGATATATTGAAATATATATATTATGTTTTCAAAAATAGTAACAGATAGTGATACCAGTTTGAGAACTCAAGTCACAATCCTTCCCCGAAGGCAAAACTCCAGCAAAGAGACTAAAAATAGAAATGTAATAATATTTCAGATAAGTCTATTTCTTCAATACTCCATCCCCTTGTATAATCAGTCTTTCCTAGTTTTATAAGCAGGACTAATAACTACCTCTCCTTGTTGGTTATCTGGGCAGACCCGGGTTTACTGTAATGTACCAACAACACCCCTAGCTCACTGGCCCTTTCGGCGACAGACCGCGGAGCGGCCTGAAGTCTCACCCGAAGTGATTCTAATGGGTTGGCCAAAGACTCAAGTGTCTTCGACCAAGTTCTGAAGCATCCGAGGGTCTCGCAGCTCTTCTTAGACAGTGAGATCTCTCTCCGCGATGCGCAGTCTCTCTTACTCATAGGTTCTGACAGGGGAAGGACTCCTATCGCATCGCAACGACTTTGGTGATGCACAACTCTCTCTTCCTCTTAACCCATGATCTACGCTATCTCACACCGCAACTCCTCTGATGGTGCAATATTTCCTACCTTCAACGCGATATCTACTATAGTACTACCCACTGTGACCCTCACGATCCGAAGGCTATCGCACTGGGCGGAATGACTTGGCTAACTTTCACAAGATAGTAAACACTCCGACTTGAACTCCCACAGTTCAACACACTTTACCTCGACTATACTTAACTGTTCGAATAAGTATACTGGAAACACTTTAACAGAATGACTTATTACCATGTGGAACAAGCACTGATAAACTCATATGCAAACGCCTGATACATGTAAATCCACCTTTAACCTTCAATAATACTGTAGCTGAATGAGGACATACAGACATTTACTAACTGATATACAACATTCATGTAACAGATAACAGATATCAACTAAGTAAAGCACAATCACATGAAATAATCACATAACACACTGGTTTTACGTGGTTCACTTCAAGGGTAGAAGCTACGTCCACAGAACTATATTTATTATATCTTGAGAGAGTACACAGTTCTGCTGCAACCTATTGTGCAGCTAGAGATCTTCTAGGTAACTCCGCACTCACTGCCGGGAGCCCTTCTCTCCTAGATCTCTTCTCTTTCTCTATATTGCCTTCTTACAATATTCTCTCTCTCTTTCTCTCTGTCAATCCCTGTGGATTGTTACATACATGCTTCTACGAGCCAGCTCCTGGTTACAGTAAGATACTACAGACTGAATACAGAACCAGTGTATGAGCTTATATGAGCTAATAGATCAACTGACTCTCTAATTGTCTGACTAGCTAAAAGACCCAATGGCTAACTGGATAACCTTTTACAATACAAAATACATCCCTTTATAGGCGGCCCGAAGGTATCGCCTTTACAACACTGTGGGCCTGTCCCAACATTAACTAGTGACAGTCGGCGTATGTGTACTTGGAGTACCCACTTTTCATCACACCACTGCTCTTTGCAGTCTTCCATGCTTCCCAGCATTGACCATGGGTACTGGGCGCCGCTTCCCATTTCTGTCCTTTGTCTTCAATACCTTGGCCTCGTTGCCCCTTTTCCTTTATGAGGGTAGCTGAGCCCTCCTGTCTTCCGCCACTGCCTTGAATGCAGTGGGTGAACTCTCTCTTCTCAGCCGCTGCCTTGAATGCAGTGGGTGAGCTCTCTCCTCTCGGCCACTCAGGTACTGTCGTCTTCTTTGACTTCTCTGTCCCGATAGTCACAGTTTTCGGCTATGATCTACAGCTAGAAACATGCTACGGCATCTTATCTTTACCTTATCTCTTATATCTTCGCCAAAACTATCTATCCGCCAAAATGGCAGCTTCTCCTGTAGCTATGGGACCTTACTCCAACAGTCCCCTAACACTTACTTGTGGCTCGTCCTTGAGCCACTAACAGCGGGCTTCTCCTATTGTACTTTCTCCTTGGCTTCCTGCGAAGTCTTTGTAAGTTTCTACCGAAGTCCTGCGACTTCATTCTGCATAGTTTCTGTAACTTAGTTCGTTGATCTCTCTTATCTTTCCTTCCCTTATTGTTGTGCTCTCGCTCTCGTCGCTTGTGAGACCTTTAAGGATCTTCAGGTTTTGAGAAGTCTTCCACAGATATCCTTTCCTCTTTATCTGGGTTAGAAATTTTATCACAAGGAAAATCTATATCTTCCAGCCTTCTCAAACATTTCATTCGGTCTGGATCCTTTCGTACAAACTATACAGGCCTTGAATTCCATTTCGAGAACCTTTGTTCCTTTCCTTTTTCCTTTTTTTTTTTCTGCATCTCGGATTCCTGTTTCTTGATCCTTTTTTTTCTTTCCGTGAGATATTCTGGGAAACTCCACACGCATAGCCATCCGAGTTGGCCTTCTCTTTCTATTTCTCACTTTTACTTTCCTCCTTTTCCTTTTTTGCTGTTCTAGGATAGACTCGTCTACTGTCTGAGCTTGACTCCTCATTCTTGGCAGCTGTCTAACCTGTGATGAACTTGGTTTCATACCCTTGGGTGGCGTCATTATAGCGGACACAAGGCCTCCACACTCGAATTGTCTCAAAATGTCTTCTAAAGGTTCCTCCTCGGACAAAACCCACTCAGTGCAATACTCTGGATTGGCAATGGCTGCGAAATAGGGAAATCACAGCACTCTGTAATGAAATTAGCTCTGCACAGGGAAAACTTAACAACTTACTCTATAGCTCTTGGATCTTTGCAAAAGTAACCGTCCTGAATGAATGATCTCTACTTTTATGCCGAAGGCGATAATCCCGGACGCAACGGTCATCTAGGCTAAACCCGTCAGTGGTATTAATTGCATGGACGAAACCACACCCATCATTTCAATCCTCATTAATTGCTAAAATCCGATCAAATTTCCCTCGAAACCTGTGTGCAGGCGCCGGTCTCGTCGACGATTTACTAAATCTGGAAAATTTATTATGCTGTTGCCAAATCTACGGTAAGGTATACCAGTCATTTCTTCATTAACTGTTTGTCAGAAGGTGAATTGACTGGCCCTCTGTCCTTTTTCAAAACTGGATACGTGGCACGGGGAATCATCGCCTTACCGCGATGTCACACCGCATCACCTATGCAAAATAAACTTAACAGTTTTTTTTTGTTTTTTTTTGTTTTTTTTTTCACAACTCTCCTCATGCAAATGCTTTTTAGCTGTCGGTGTAGACTAACTACTGGTGTGATGCCTCCTTTCAACTACACTGGACATATGCACTCTCATAACTATCTGAGTTAAGGCTGGGACGTGGAGTGGATAGCACTGTAAAGCTTAAGCCTACTGCCATTAATGAAAGTGGGAAGAAGCTCCTTGTTCAGTTTGTTGAGCTGAACGGCACCTCCATCTGTAACTTGCTGAATTTGGTATGGCCCCAACCAATGCTTCTTGAATTTTCCTGGAAACTTCACAAACTTACTGTTGTAGAGGAGTACTAGGTCTCCTATCTGAAAAATCTTGTTCTTTACATGCCTTTCATGCCAAGATTTCTCTCGTGCCTTCTGCACTTTCTGATGGAATCCTGCGATGAACCTGTCTTCCTCTAAGGTAAGCAGCTACGCTAGCCTTTCATTTGTCATATCTGTGTCTGTCATCCTGGTGATCTGAGAAATTCTTAGACTAGGCATAATATACTCCATATGCATAACAGCCTCTTGTCCATACACCAAGATGAAAGGTGTATGTCCTGTAAGTTTCTTGCATGTAGTCCTATAAGCCCATAACATAGCATTAACCCTGAGGTCCCAATCATTTCTTTGGCTGTTACAGATCTTAGTAAGAGTGTTTTCTAGAATCTTGTTAAAGGCCTCCACCGTACCATTCGCTTGTGGGTGGTAGGGAGTGCTCTTATGATGCTGTATCTAGAATTATTCCGTCAAGGCCTCAATAGTGTGGTTCAAGAAATGGGTGCCTTGATCGCTCATCAAAACTACTAGACATCCAAATCTATTGATGATGTTTTCAAAAAGGAACTGTGCAGCTGTAGTAGCATCACAATTTCTTACTGCTTTAGCCTCCACCCATCTGGTGAGGTATTCTGTTCCTGTGATGATGTATCTCGCACCAGTTCATTTTCCTGGTGGGTTGATAGGACCCACAAAGTCTATAGCCCACTTGTCAAATGCCCACAACGTAATTTGTGGTCACAGTGGCATTTCATCTCTCCGCGAAGGTTTTCCTACCCTCTGGCAGATATCACAGCATCTGCAAAATTTCTTAGTATCCTTATGCAAAGTAGGCCACCATAATCCTGCGGTCAGGATTTTCTACGCAGTCGTCTTTCCTGCGAAATGACCTCCTACGGTACCGGAATGTGCTTCTCTGATAATGGTCTCTTTCTCATGCGGCATGATGCATCTGCGTAGGACTTCATCTGGACCTAACTTGTATAGCTGTCCTACGATCAAGGTGAAGTCTGCTGATTTGACAACCAACTGCTTCTTTTGATGCTTAGTAAACTCAACAGGTGCCCATCCTGTAGTGAGAAAGTGAATAATATCACCATAGTACTCGTCTGCGATCTGAATAGAAAACAACTGCGCATCGGGCAAGTTGTCCTCTAGGTTACTTGGTTCTTCTCCTGAGTCTATCCTCGACAGATGATCTGGTCCGGCATTTAATTTCCCTGGTTTGACAATAATTTCAAAATCATACTCCTAAAATAGGAGTAACCATCTGCATATTCATCCCCCTGACACTGGCTTATTGACCAAGTACTTCAAAGTGGAGTGGTCAGTGAACATCTTGAATGAGGCACCTAGTAGGTAGTGCCTGAATTTCTGTAAAGCATACACCATGGCTAATCCTTCTCTTTTCCTAGTGGTGTAGTTCTTTTCTGCGGTGGATAGTTTTCTGCTTGAGTATGCGATAGGGTGATCGATACCTCCTTCTCCTGGCTAGGTTAAGACGATCCCCAATGTGATGCCAGATGCATCCACATGTACATGAAACGGCTTATTCCAGTCTGGGAATACTAATGCTATAACCATATTCTCTTTAAGTGTGTCTAGACTTTTCTAGCATTCCTCATTCCATAGGAACTTTACATCTTTCTTTAACAGCTTTTCCATAGGTGCTGTGATCTTTGCATAACCTTTGATGAATTTTCTGTAGTACCCGGTATGACCAAGTACTGTCCTCAACTGCTTGATTGAGTTGGGTGCTGGAAGGTTTACAATGATGGCAATATTTGCGGGATCTACCATCAAGCCTTGTCTACAGACAATATGACCCAACAAAATACCAAATGGCGCACAAAATATACATTTTTTCAAGTTCAAAGAAATATGGTACTACCTACATTTCTCTAACATCGGTCTTAAATCTCCTATGTGCTTGTCGATTAATCCAAATACAGTCCAATCATCAAAATAAACCTCTAATAATTTATGGATGTATTCTTTAAATACAGCAACTACTACTCTAGAAAAGATAGCTGGTGCATTTTTAAGACCAAAGGGCATTACCGTATACTGGAATGAGCCCCATTCTGTCACAAAAGTGGTCTTAGATTGATCTTCTGGATGGATTCTAATCTGGTGATAACCTGAAAAGCCATCAATGAAGGAGTAGACCTCCTGTCCTCCCACATTGTCTAGAACTTCATCAGTAAAAGGTGTCGGAAATGGGTCATGAAGTGATGCATCATTGAGTTTGCGCAAATCGACACAGATCCTGATGTCTCCTTTGGTTTTCTTTTCTTGCATGACCATGGGACTAACCCATTCGCTTTCTTCCACCAGCTCTATGATGCATGCTGCTAGCATCTTATCGATCTCGTCCTTAACTTTTTATTTATACCGTGGATTTAATCTGTATGGCCACTGCTTAATTGGTCTAGCATCCTCTTTCAATGGTATCCTCATTACTCCCAAGTCTCCAACTATTCCCTTCATCTCTGTGAACTTGGTGGGGAATAAGTCCTGGTAGTAATGTAACAGATCTGCAATGTGTCCTACTATTTCATCATTCCAATAATCTCCAATGGATGCAAACTTTGGTTATATGTCTGTGCCAATGTTGATCTTCTTAATATTGATAGGCTCCGTGATAGCTGGAGTCTCTAGCTTCGGTCCATCAACATTGTGAGTCCCTTCTGACTCTGGAATGTTGATGTTGCGAGGGTCCTCATCCTCATCCTCTGGTTCTGCTGCAAAGTTATAGCACTCTAGCGCCTCTTCTAACTGGATGGCCCACTCAGGTTGAGTATGTACTGATAGGGTGTAGTCCTCAAATATCTTAATCTTTATTGCATCTAGGGCCTGATCAACACTTGGATACTCAGATTCAAAAGCGAACATGAGTAGAAAGCTATCTATCATAAGTGGCCATGTGGTCGTTCCCTTACGCAATTCAGTCTCTGTGTACCAGTTCCTTGGAACTATGTCCAAAGTGTGAATGAATCGGTGAACCCATTCATCCTCGGGAATGTCCGACCAATTCTGTTCACAAGTCTGAATATGTGACCTGGGGTCACTTTGTCCTGTGTATTTCTGCTGGACATACTCCCTGTCAGTAGAGAATCTGATCGCCATCAATCTCTTAAGATCATCCCATGATGTGATATTCTCTTTATGTGCATACCACCATCTTGCAGGTGTGGCTCGTACTGCAAGGTCCATAGCTGCAATCCTCTGCTCGTGAGGAACTTGTTGTTCAAACTGTAGGAGAAAGTCCTGGATATCTGTTAGACCATGAAATGAGGGAGTCTCGTTAGTCTCTACGCCAATCCATCATAGTGACTTAGTCATAAACACACATCTGCACGCTGAGAATTTGTAAAGTCTGTTCTGTTAGTTTTCTAGACCAACATCTCAATCCGATGCGCATGAGCTGTCGCATCGCCAACTAATGTTCCCTTCTGCGGTTGGATTGATGTAGTCACTCTGGTTCGCAGTCATCTGATAGAGACTCTCCATGTTACGTGCCTCTTCCTCTGCTCGGATAGGTTCAATGTATCTAGGACCCTGAAGAGGATCCAACGGTGCAATGACCTGGATCTGTGCATCCTCAAAGGTCATTTGTCTTCTCTTTAGGTCGATAACGGCCATGTTACCGATCGCCCAATCAATGCCTAGTAATGCTGGATATGGTCTACTATCGCCAATGATTCCTATAACTTCAAAGTCTGCAAAGCTACGAACTCCGTCAATGTCAACTGGCACCTGTGGTAGTCGACCCAGTGGAAATACCCTCTGTTGATTAGCTAATCTCAAATGGATAAGTGATCTGACTAACTTAGGGCTACCCATCTGTTCCCATGTCTACTTAGTCAGAACATTTACCTTTGATCCTAGATCTAGGATCACCTCATCCATTTCAAATTCTCCAACTTATGCTGTGAGTCGCATCTCTCTTCCTGTTCTTGTATGGCCCATAATACTATGAACAACACGTTGTGCACTGCTCACGAAAGAAGATGGCAGGTACTAATCTATGATGCGCTGAATCTCTCTTATAGCTTTCTCATCTCTCACGAGTTTTAGACAACTCCGCAGGAAGGATTGTATGCTTCCTGTCGATTCATCCTCATCGCATCTTCCTGATGTGGTAGCCTACGATGTCTCCACAGGACTAAGGCCACAAGGTGTTTGCTGCGGTACGCCCCTAGACGGCAGTACCTGGGATCCTGATTGTATAGGTTCATTAAAGAAAGTTTTAGCTTCCTGAAATGTTTCTTTATTTTTCTGCAGGTCGAGTGGTGTTGATTTATTAGTAGCTTTGCGCACCCACTCTGGTCCTGTGTTCTTTTCAGTATCCGACGATGTCCCACTGGTGGAAGCACCGCTGCGAGTCACAATGTTGACTCTTAGTTCTGGTTCTTCTTGCTCAGCAGCGATAAGCTGAATGTTCTGGTGTATTTTTGGCTTAGGTTCTCTGATCTTAGCTATCAAGGTAGGGCATTCTTCTATAGCGTGATCGTAATATTTGCAATAATTACATGTCGTAGTGGGGCTATGACAGTCCCTAGCATAATGTCCTACAACTCCATAGTTTTAATAAGTGACTGGTCCACGGCCACGGCCAAAGCCTTCACTGCGGCCAAAGCCTCCTCCACGGCCTCGTCCTCTGAATCCTCCTCCACGGCCAACATGAGCCGGATCATGCTGTGGTCCTGCTGCTGGACCCTGTGTCTCCGATTGGACTCTGTACAAGTTGTGTTTTCTGTCTAACATGAGATCATAGGCTCTACAGGTATGGTCATCATGTCCTACTGAATTACAGAAGGTATAGTATAAGTTATTAGGTGTCTATACATACTTCTGAAGTAAAGGGCATTGCTGAGGTAGGTGTCCTCTTGTTCTGCATAGTTCACATCATGGCCCTTGAGTCTGTGCTAAGGGGTTAGGTGCCCCACTTGCTAAGTATTCAACAAATACTGGACAGTTGTCTTTAGTATGGCCTTGTGCTTTACACTTGATACACCATATTTCTTGTGCAATCTATTTTCCTTTTCTAATCTCATGCATCTGTAACGTGAGATTTGCTAACTGGTTTTGCAGGTTTGACATACCTGTACTGGTCTCCACTAGAGGTGAAGCCTCTAATTTCATCGCCATCTCCAATGCGTCATCCTGCGTCTGGAGTTTTTGCTGCATTAATGGTTGTCTAATATGCGGGAGCAGTGCTGCGATGAACCATTCCTTATGTTGCTCCGGCACAAACTCAAAGCTAACTTGGTCTATGAGAGCTTTGAATTTCTGGTCAAAGTCCCATACTGACTCTGTAGGTAACTGTTTAATGTCTTTGAGCTCTGTGATACAATGTGACTCAGACTTAGGTTTCTTAAACTCTTTGATCATGGCGGTCCTAACCTGTACAATTGTTCTGGGTATTGCTGAGGTATACTTCATATACCATGTTAAGGCTCATTCCCTAAGTGTGGTGACCAACTGTACAAGTTTAATATTATCATCGTGGATTCCTTTAATGGTCCACACAGCTTCACATAGAAACCAGTGCTGCTTTGGGTCTTCTGCCCCTGTACCGTTAAAGGTAGGTAACTTCATATCATCCCCCATTCTATTTCTGCGTGGTGGATGTTGGTTTACTGTGTTACTACCACTCGGCGGTGTAGGTGGAGGTGATGTAGTGGTAGTATGTACTGTCTGTGAGCTACTAGATGGAGTTTCTACGGGATTGTTATGAGTCCCAGTTGTTTTCTGTGGGGTATAAGGGTGGTAAGGGATACCCCCTTCTGTTCTTTCTGTATTACTATGACTATGTTGTCTAGTATTATGTGAACTATCTTCAAATATGGGAGATCTGAAATCTACTTTATATTTCTTTCCACTTCGTGTACGTCCAATGTCATCAAAATCACTCTCAAACTCTTGTGACATCACACTTTCTTAACTTATTGGTATGAAACTATATCCATTACTCCTTTTTCATGTAATAACATCTTAATGGACAAGTTTAAAGAGTTTAGGTACTTACCGCGATATCAAAATAGTAATAAACAGTAATACCAGTTTGAGAACTCAAGTCATAATCCTTCATGAAGATAAAACTCCAGCAAAGAAATTAAAACCAGAACTGTAATTATATTTTAGATAAGTCTATTTCTTCAATACTCCATCGACCAATATTAAGAGAAACAAAAACATAATTTTTGGGGAAGAAATTCCCTCTAATTCTCTGAGCGTTCTCCTGGCAGAGTCTCCTCAATTCTTCTCCTTCAAAGTAAAGTTTACAGAAAAGAAAAATTATTTCTGAAGACAATAAATTCATCTCCATATCTCTAGAGACCCCCTTCTTCTCCTTCAAATTAACTCTGCTTAAATAGACAGAAGACCTCATAACAATTTCCAAAAATTGTTCTTACAGTTGGATTCAATCGAAATTTTCTGGAAAATATTCTCTGTTCAGGCATGAATTTCTCCTAACTTGTTGAGAGATCCTCAAAATCATCTGTGGTTAGGGGTAAAACACCCCATTTCTAAAATGGGTTTTCGACGGTGTTTTCAGATTCCTTTTGATTTGCCAAAAATCCTCCACGCAAAAACGCCTCTCCTTGCTGGTGCGCAATGGATAGTTGCGGATCATGGCGAATTTGTATCTTATTAATGAAGGATATCCATGCAACAAAGACCTTCCATTCACAAGAAACATAATGTAAATTAAATGGAAATTCATTCATTAAGAAATTCATTGCAAGGGTCAAAGAATTTTCCTAGCAAATCGAGTTGAAATATTAGAGTTTGTTTAGCCAAACATGCTGATAGTCAAATATCTCTGCGATTTTGGTGCATAAGAGAACATGTAATTCTTCTCTGTAACAAGTTAATATAATCTGGTACCTTGTGATCTCATGGCGATATGCAACAATAAAATGGCGATTTGTTGTAACTATAATCCTGATTTTCAGCTTGTTAATTATTTGATCTCTATCGTAAAACAATCATTTACTTTTATTTTCATTTGTTATCATTTTGCCGATGAAATGAAGACACGCAGGAAAACTATGGATGATTTGGTGCATCTTTTATAGCAATGTTCTCTGAATTCTCGAATAGTTAGTTACAACCAATTTTGATTGTGTTAAACGTGAAAATCTCTCAAACTTGAGCTGACAATTATCACACAGTGAAACGTAGATTGCCCAATTAATGATAACTTGGTGATAGATTTATTTAGTAGATTCTGTGTGATTTGACAGGATTGGTGGATCTTAACTCTTTGACATGATTTTTCTTTTACCGGTGAGTTAAATTGTTAACATATGGATTCTTACGTATGTGTTTAAGAGTTGAATGAAATGTAGCCATTTACCCTTATGATCATTGCTCCTGGCATTATTATATTTTCTAGATAAGAACAAAATGTAAAAAGTGTGACATTATTTCCCTACACCATGGAATGATCTTTTCAAATGTTGCTTGGCAATGCAAATAGTCTTGTTAGTAGAAAACTTCGATACAGAGATAACATAACATTTTATACTACTGCAAAAACGACATTCAATGATCATTTTTTAAGCTGAACCTTATTGCTTAGCTTCCTCCATATCTAAGTTTACTTTGGACCAATCCATATGCATTTAATACAACCCCTGGTGATCTCTATTATGAGACATGCATTCAAAACTTCAAAAGAATGGAGTATTCAACATAGATTCAAAACATGCCTTTAATATAATTATTATCTACTTGAAAATGTATGCAATTGATAACTCATTTGCTAACAATGTAAAATTAATAAAAGGAGTAGAGAAAGCAACATGTATTTAAGAATCTAATGACAACTTTCATTTGTAAAGATTATTTAAAAGAAAATATATTTAAGCTTTTGTTTATTTTCTTATTGCATTTTAACCAATGAAAGAAACATAAATGAAAATTTCAATGTTTCAAGATTTCAAATGATCATTAAAAAGAACTACAAGAAAGATTATATTTATGAGGGGTAAGGTTTGGTAGAGTGATCAAAACAAACTTAATTAATAATAAAAATGTGATATTAAGTTTTCTTAATCACTTTAAAACGACAAATAAAATGTATATTATTATAGATTCTCATTATAATATTTTTCTTGTGTGTAATATTTTGAATGAGTATTTGAAAAGTAAAGGCTAAGAAAATTTTGAGAGCCTTGAAAGGGTACAAATTTATTAATAATCTTCAAAGTGTGTGGTTTTTATGATGGAACTCAATCAGCTATAATAAGCCCAAATTGAATTATTTAAAAATCTTAATGAAATTTTCACTTAACCAATAAAGCAATGAAGGTGTAAACTTTGCAAGTCTACTAAAGCATGACGTCAAAACAATCTAAAATGAGAATGCGCGAGTATCATCAAGCAACCAAGACACCATAAAACTCAAACAACTAAGACAAACCTCATTACCAAATCCTTGTTTAATAGAAACCAAGTCAAAGAATGTATAATGCAAAGAATGAGGGATCGTCGAAAGATAACCATGAAATCACTTATCAAATCAAGCAAGATGAAAGAAAAGCAAATCAAAAGCAAGTATTCACAAATTTTTAATGGGGTCCCTTTATTTCGTGCAAAATCAAGGGGAGTTGTTGGGGTGCCAACAAGTCACTGACAAAATGTCTATAGGAAGCACAATATGAGTGTTGATGGCTTATCAAAGGAAGCACTTTCTCTGGAGTCAAGTCTTCTCTCCTTCACAGAATTTTTGGAAGGAGAGGTTATTGGGGGAGGCATCTTTCAGCTCTTTTGAAGAGCTCTTTGGAGTCATTGTTTGGCTTACTCATATTTTCTGCATGAAAAGTTTTGAGTTTTTTTTTAGCCAAAGTTTTTTGTTTGTATCATTGTTGAGTAGTTCTTGGTGTGTGATAGTTTGACTCCTTTTGGTTGGGGACATTTCCTCTTCCCCAAGTGCTTCCTTGGATAAGCTTTCAGCGTCTTGCTACAATTATTCATGGTCTTGGTAATGAACCATTTGTTGGCTTACTTCTTTGTCAACCCAAGTTTAGATCTCTTGTTCATCAACAAAGCCCAAGATATTGGCCGGACAGAGCATAACCGTGTTGGCAACACCTGCAATGTAGATGAAGTCTCACCCAAGATATCTATGGGGACTGGTAGAGCTGGGTTTATGTAGTTATGTTAGGGGATTTTCTTATCATAGCGTCATTGAGTCACTTGACCAAAAATAGGAAATAGACTTTTGTCTTCATACATACATCATTAAAGAATATAACATATTGATCTGATAACATTCATCAAAACATACAGTCTATATTATTAAACATCTAATAATATACGATTTATATCCTTAAGATGCTCGACAAATTTATCATGTTCATTCACGACATATATTCATTCAACCATAGGCATAGTTATCAGAGACACAAAGACACAGAGTTTAACATGGAAACCCATCCAGGAAAAACCACAAAGGTGCTCTTCATATAGCATGAGTAATAATTGAACACGCCTTTTTTCTGTGCACACAGCTTGTAGACTCTTCTTTAGATATTCTTTATAATAAATTATTGTTTTCCCCTCTTATTCTCTCTATTTTTTATCTCTATCTCTTTTCTTGATTTTTCTTCTTCTTCCCCGTATCTCTCTTACCTCCTCTCTTCTTTCTTCTATTATGTCATTATGGCATCCGCACATAGCTTGGATTGACTTTATAGGATCTTATAACTCTTGCTTTACCCTTCGACTAATTCTCAACTATCATTCGGCAGGTTGTCTTACTAATTTAACATGTCCCATTACATCTAAAAATAGGCACTATCGGTCCAATTTACAATCATGCTTTATTTCCCAAAAGTAGACTATTAGTAGATAACTAATTGTTTACCAAAAATAGGTCAAACTCCTCATCTCAACCTGCTTTCTTCCTCTTTTATCGCGGATTATTCTATCATAGTATTTTTTTGTCTTGCAACCAAAATCTTCATCTTTCCGAACAAGATTCTGGTTATATTTTCTCATCTTTTCCTAGGGACAACAATTTACAAGTCTCATAATTAGTATTTGTGCATTTGCTTTATTTACAAATATTATTTTGTGTGCATGAATATGTGAGCAAATGTGACCAATGCCATGATGGTCCTTTAACAAATGAATCTTTGACATCTTTTAACTTCTGGTCCATCTTGGATCCATCTTATCGTGTTGGTCTTTGATCTTTGACATTATGTATTCAACTTGTTCATATTTGATCTTTGACCTCAATGACAACATACATTCAACAATTCATCTTTTATCTTTGACATCATGTGTTCAACTTGTCTTGTTCATGTTTATCTTTGACATCAATGACAACATATATTCAAAAATGAATCAAACATTATATCAATGGAATTGAGGGAATCAAAACCTTATTTCTTCTTTTCCAGTAACATCTTATCCTCCTCCTTCTACCTCATGTGGTGAAATTTTTGATACTAGTAACCAATAGTCTAAAATTAAAAGGAGGAAGAATAAGAAGAAGATGTGAAAACAAGGGGGCAACTCCCTGACCTCTGTAGGTCATGTAGGACAAAACTCGCCACTAGCCTTTGAAGTTCATGCTCGGGGCACCCATGTAGAAAGGAGCAAGTCAACAAAGTCGACTTGAACAAAGACCGACTTAGTCGATCAGCAGACTAAGTCAATGGGCCGACTTAGTCGATCAGCCGACTAAGTCGGTCGGCTGACTAAACTAGAAGATTAAGTTGGCTAACTAAAAGTTGTGTCGGTTCACTGAACCGACAGGTAGTTATTTTGTAACTATTTGTAAATTGTATATATTAGGCTGTTGAGCCAACTGAGAACTCAGTTCAGTTCTCTGCCTTGTATGAACTCACTATAAGAATATAATCTGTTTAATCCTATCTATTCTTGTCTCTTGTCTCTGTTTATATTTATGTATGTTTTAGTATGTATTATTGGTAACCTTATGTGATCTAAGAGATTACAACATTGGTTTCGTTGCCGGTAGTACATGTTTGAAATATATGCTCACATATGATACCAGAGCAGGAGATTAGGGACTGGTGGGAACGTAAAATTGTGAACTATTTGCAAAATTACGCACGAAGAAACAGATTAACAGTCGCTGAATCCAAAGCAAGATTTTTCACAGAGATGCATGAAAAATTTGTCAAATCAGTGCCCCAACTCTTGAAGCAACTTCTAGATGAGAAAGCCAGACGCGACTAAAGAACAACAGTTGCTAGAAAAACTGATCCAAGGAGGCTGAACAAATTTGTCGGAGTGGTTTGAGAAAATCACCGACGACTTCTGTGAGGAGCAAGCAGTCAAAGACAGAACTTCTGTGGAAACTGTCAAAGAAAAATTTTACACAGATTTCACCGAACAATTTTTTTGTTCCCTACCAACCTTGCTGTTCAAATTCTTGATAGAGAATAGAGAAGGCCACATCGTTGAACCTCGTCCACCGCTGTGCGAACAGCCATCAAATACCAAATGGGCAAAGAAGCAGAGGAAGTGGGAGAAATTCATTGTAGAAAGGGAGTGGGAATACTTCCTGAGCAAATAAATCGAACTATCCGGGATTTCTAAAAGCGTCGGGTAGGCTATGGGGGGGTAGCTGGTCATGTGTTGGAGGTAGAGTATAGTGGATCCTAGTCATCCTAAACCGGATACCCATCACCAGTAATGAAAAGTTGACCACAGAGGACCTCAAGAAAATAGTATTGTACGAAAGTATGTCGGACATTCAGAAAAGAGAAAGGGACGAAAGACAGCAGAGAAGGGAAGCACGACGTGAAAGAGCCGCAGGGCTGCACAGTGGACAAAACCCTAGGGAGAACGACCGCGAAGAGAATCTGCCAGAGTCGGGTCATAACCGATAGGAAGAGGGCGTAGAGAAAGAGGTGTCCCCTAAGGAGGATGAAGTGTGGATAGAGCAGCCAGAAGCTCTCCAAATAACAGCTCCCAACAATGGGATAACCCTTTCCCCAACAAATCCGTGTACTAGAATACAAACTATTGTTGAAGATGACCTCCGACTATGAGCTTCTGACTTCAGTATATGGAGCCGACTAGGCGATGAAACGTACACGGGTCAATACATTATTATACGTCGACCGCTTGAAGGAAACTGGGTGACATTTTAGGCGGCACCCTCCCTCAGCAGTATCCACTTGCTCTTACCGACACATGAAGGAGCACCCCCCCACCAAGTACAGCTTTAGAATAAATCGAACAAGCAGACCTGCGAACACAAAGTTGCAGTGGACCATCGATAGCCGAAGTCAACATCAACCGACTGCAAGTCGACGATGACTTGACGACCAACGGGAGATCAAGTTTCATCAACCAGAATTCCGCAGGCCCGACTACATCAATAACCCCACCACTTTCACCACCACCCCCACCTCCACCTCCATCAATTTCTGAGAGCAGTGAAAGTGATTCAGACATGGGTCATGGATCGGCTCACATTCCTCTCTACAAGGGAGATGAAGACCCCCGACGACATTGGTTCATCTGCGAGTCGACCTGGGAAGCAAACCAGGTAATAGATGAAGACCGACAAATGGCACAATTCACCGGAGCCTTAAGGAAAAGGGACTTGACATGGTACATGACCTTTTCAGAAAGGAAACCCAGAGCGACGAAAGCTGAGATTAAAGCGCAGTTCTTATCATTCTTAAAAACCCCAGATGCCAAACACCTGGCTGCCAAAAAGCTTAAAACGACACAGCAAAAGCCAGGGGAGATAGTCCGCGACTACGACAAATGTTGGAAGGACCTACTAAGCCAGCTAGACTACGTTATCGATGAACGGTTACTAATTCAATTGTTCCTTGCAGGATTATCGTAGAAAGTACGTCGACATATCAGTCTGGAGACGTTTAAAACTTACGAGGATGCGCTAACAAAAGCTCTGCAGGTTGAGATGGACAAAGACATACCTGCTTACCCTACGGACCACAGATTAGAGGAACAGCTCGAGAACGTGCAAAAGTATTTGAAGGAACTAACGCTCAAGAATTGGGAAATATGGTGTACTAAATGCTCGACGGCTGGTCACTCGAAAGATAATTGTCGACAAGAGTATAGTCGACAAGACATCCGCTTCGTACAAACCAAATCATTTTGCGACATTTTCCAGGAACACGGAGATCATTCTATGAAAGATTGTCCATTTAACATGAAGAACGGAAAGGCTTCCTGGTGCGCTATCTGTGAGACCAAAAGTCACAACACAGCCGACTGTCAGTTAAACCTGAAGAACCGACAAAACTATTAGGCGGTCTACCAAACAAATGCAGTAGCGCAAAACAACGATCAAAGCAATACAAACAACCAAAACGGACAAAGATACAACGGCCGACGATATGAGCGTCAGTACGACAACTGACGTCAGGGTTATGGAAGAGGTCGATTCCCTGGGAATCGTGACATACGAACGCGTCGACCCACCCAGTGCTTCACATGCTACAAAGAAGGTCATTGGTACACAGATTGTGCGTACAAGGACAGAACTGATCTTAAATTCTGTACACACTGTGGAGTAGGCGATCACTCCCTTGAGGATTGTCCTACTATGTTAGAGAAAATCAATATGAAGAAAAATGTTAATGTCTTGTCTTATGTACGAAAGCATGATGTAATAACTACTAAAAATTTACATATTGTCACTTGACAAGGCACAAAAACAGGGCCTGATAACCCTCAAATTACTAAGATCAAAGACACAAATGGTTACCCTGATCCTATGAAGGAAAAACAAACATATCAAGAAGCCACCCACATATTTCACGACATTGCACAACAAGAAGACCTCAGTAGCAGTCGACCTAACGCAATACAGCAATTAATCTATCTCACTCAAACAGACAAATCCGTAGCCCAGTTCATTGATTTATTGCATCAAATAAAAATTACTAACCCCGAAAAACAAACTAAGAACATCTGCAGCCTAAACCAAAAAGACAAAAATGATGTCGACCCACTTGCCAACCTAGAAATCGAAGGTTACCACGTCCGACAAGTAGTGCTTGACTTCGGGTCTCAGGTAAATATCATGACCCAGGATACATGGGAAAAGATGGGAAGACCTCGACTCTACGAGTCAGGTATTTACCTAAAACTCATCGACCAAGGTCTCATTGAACCCATTGGGGTTTGGAAAAATGTCGACACAACAATTAAAGGAATTTCGACCAAGGTTGATTTTGAAATTATTGACCCAAAAGAGGGATCTAGTTCGTTCCCTGCGCTAGTCGGTCGACCTTGGGGACGCAAGATGAAAGCCTCCATATCCTTAGATAAGGAACGAATCAAGCTAAAAGGAAATGGTCAAAAAGTCATTGTACCCATTCATCCGTCCCAAGGAGAACCATGGACCGAACCGATTGATGAGGAAGTCAATGTCAGATAGCTTTACCAGATCCACAACAATACAGACTATACCGAACCAAACATCTATGGAGAGCTTCACATAGGTAACCAAGACTCAATTGGTTATAACTCAGATGCTGAACTATACGACTGGGAGATGGAAAATTACGAAACACAAGCAAGAGGGTGTTTGACTATACAAAAAGTACAAAAAAACCCACCCGACAATGCTTCACCGTATCAATTATCCCCAAAATATTCGAAAAGAAAGTCAGGGAACGACCTACCTTACAACCAACCAGCTTAAACACTACACAACTTCCCAGGTATAAGGAGAGGGAATCCCCAGTCATGCACATTGAACAAGTATCTAAAAATATTGGAGAACATGGTCGACTCCAAAGCTTAGTCGAAACATTTACAGGTCAAGCAGCTAGATGGTGGGATACCCATCAGACAAAACTACAGACCTGGACAACTGCTTCGAATTTCTTTGTCGAACGGTTTGGTGGAAAAAAGTTAACCCAGGAAGCCCAAATCCCTATCTTTACCCAAGGTCAAAACCCAGAAGAACACATTAAGACTTGTGAAAAGGAGTGGAGAAGACTTGGATATAAAGACGAGCGAGCCTGGCCCCATTTGTTCCCTTCAACTCTAGACGACTTACCCAATAAATGGTATAAGATGGAGGAAGCTAGAGGAGAAACCTTCTTTTGGCATGAACTCAAGGAAAATTTTATCAAATACTTCCATTTCATACCTCAAAATGAAAAACTGGCCGAGACAGCACAGCAAATCAAACAATTTCTCCAACCGACCGAAAAACAACCCTTCCAGAACTACCAACAGATCATGGACTGTAACAATATACAAACCGAATCCAGACCACAGGTGACCCGTTTACACTTAGAAAATGAACATACAGAAAATTCCAAAGACAAACTAATACACCCGACACAACAAAACATGACAGGAACTCACTACTTCGACAACCACCATCATCACCTCCGACCATCTTCATCAACCAGTCGGGTCGACCATTCTCAACACCGACACTGGCCGACGACCTCGAAAGTCCCATCACGCATTTATGACCTCGAGCACCGAAATCAATTCACCATTACTCCACACTCGTTTATTGCAGCTCGAACGTCAAGTCTACCATTAATACATCCATTCCCACACGCAGTCACACCATCACCTATAAATACGGGACCGTCGAAGGTTCACTCACCACACCCTTTACATACAGAGCACTCGCACATTCAGTCAACTAAAAACCCAGAAACCTATAGTAACCCCGAACAAAAAGACAGAATGGCCCCCAAGCAGACCAGAGTAGCGACCAAGGCGAAAGAGCTACAGGCTGAGGATACACCCTTGATCCACCGACTAAAGCATATCAAAAATTCCAAAGTACAGGAGGGCCAATGGTAGAAACTCTGGGCCGAGATCCAAGAGTGGGCCTTCTTCGACAAGAAGATGACCCAAGCGACTGAAAAAGTCCGAAGGAGCACCATCTTCAACTATCCCAACGCACCACTGATGGCAAGCTTTGCTGAGACAAAAGAAGCTGCCGTCAAGTTTATCATTAGTCGATACCACAACGGTCGGTTCTACTTTGACCGACTGGTCGACATTACCGGCGATATCGTCTCCCAGCTCACTGGCTTGTCTAACCAAGGGAACCCTGTACTAATTAGAATCAAGGAAGGATTGGTCCAAGAGCTTACAGGATCACCGTCTGGGAAAAATTCCAAAGGATTGATGATCGGGCAGATTGCAACTCACACACCACATATTGTGGCCAAAATCATCGGCATCACACTTACCTTAGCAGGTCGAAGTAGCAACCTCAAATTGGAAATGCTGGAGGTCGTCGACATAATTGCCACCGATGGTCGAATCTATAGATGGGGAGATTATGTCGCCGACATGATCAAAACCATCTACAAACGATGCCAAGAGACAGGAGGAATCATCAAGTTCCCCTCCCTAATCCTTTGGATCCTTATATACCACATCTGTCCAGAAGGAAGTCCAGTCTTCTAGGAACCGACAAAATTCCACAAGAACAGGTTCAAACCCTTCTCCCAAAAAGGAACCCCGCATGAGCTAGCGCAAGGGAAAATCTTTTTGGAAAACTGGTTCCAACAGTTAAAGCTTCGCACGACCAGATGGTGGGTGCCTCAGAACATCCGACGCAATCTACCGGTGAAGTCTCACATACAATTGGAGATCGACCATACAGCGGTCTAGTATATGCAGGGCGAAGACCCCAAGGCCTCCGCCCTCGATTACTACGCGACTGTCGATCAAATCTTCTGAGAGTTGACTCGACAGCCGAAAACCAAAATACCAGTGCCCGAGGCAGCAAAACAGGTCGACTTTTCAATAAAGGAGACACTCACCGACCAGGAGAAAGAGGAAGACTACGAGCTCAACCTCTACATAAGTACATTCATGTCGGAAGACATCCCAATCGAGCCCATTGGTTGGGTACAAATCACCATCAAGCCTCCAACCAGAGTCGACCCACAGCCGACTGAACAACAGCCGACAGACCCACGGCCATGACAACAAGCAACCCCTCCGGCTCCCACAAGTGTCGCCCCAACTCAGGTTCCGATAGGTGAAATTGAGGCCGACAACCCTGAATATGATTTATCGAAAGGCATCATCAAGAAATTGGCCACTGAGATTGTCGCCGCCCGAAAAAGACTCAAAGCCCAAAAAGTACAACAAGGCAAAGGTAAGCGCAAGATTATCATTGCCGAATCATCCGACGATGAGGAAGAGCTAATAGCTACGGCCGTCGACATTGTCGAGGATGCCGCTGCAAACAAAGTACCAGTTGAAACTCTGTTTCAACGCTTCCTTGACACAGGGGCTCTGGAAGGACGACCAAAGAAGGAAAAAAAAATGACGACACCTGAAGACATCGTCGATCTTGTGTCGACCCCTCCACCTCCATCACCGACACCAGTAGTCGAGGAGCAAGAACCGGCACAGTAGTCGATCAGTCCCCTCGACTTATACAAAAGCAGGATACCGGAGTCCATGAAAGAAAAAGTCTACAAAGCTTTCTTTGAGACGCTTCCTGAGCTGTTTCAGTCGGCTCAGAAAATTCACACGACGACCCATATTTATACCGGCACCAGGACAAACCCCCAGGTAATTGCACACCTTACATCGACCTTCACGCGATCCGACCAAGAAGGAGACATAATTGGCCATGTGCAGTCTACCATCGAACACATTAACCCCCAACCCCAGACTGACTTTCCCACCCCTAACCCAGAAATAGATCCACTGTCTGACGTAAGTTTACAACCCACTTTCGACAAATCCATTACCCCCAACCATTCCCCCACTTCATCACCACTGTCGCCATCATCTCCACCGCTGCCATCATCATCCCCACCACCTCCGCCACCCCCTGATTCACAGCCAGATCTTTCACAACCAGCCACATCCTTACAGCCATAAGTGGTCATACTAAACCCCCAACTAGAAAAACCATCGACTTCAACACCACCAACCATAGGCCCCCCCTCAACTGTTGCAGGTACCTCGGAGGCAGAGGCACAAAAGCACAAGAAAAAGAAAGAGCATCATACCAAAATCTCCAACCTTTGGATCAGCTTAAGGGATGCAAGTTCGTTGACCGACACAGAAGTCGGCCACCTTCTCAATACTTTGGCCAAGGAAGCAAAGACAAGGACTGCACAAAAAACCAAAGAGCTCATCGACAAAAATACAGAACAGGTCGATTTTCTCGACAAGTGCAGAACCCTAGCTCAGTCCGTCATTCCAGGACCTGTCGAAGTTGACACAGATAGACCGCTTGAATGAGCATATCAGATTTTCGAGAGCATCATGTCGACCATCCAGGAACATCTCCAAGAGACAAAAGAAGAACAGAAGGAAGAGACTGCCCAACTGCTACTGGAACAGCACACTACCTTCTCAAAGGCATACAAAGTGCTCCAAGACCATATGGAGGAGTCTGTCATCACCGAAGAAGTTTTGAGAGACTAGCCTACTCACTATGGGTAGGTCTATCAGCAGATACATCAGAGTCGTCAAGGCATTTAGGCTTTGGAGGGAAGGAAGACGACAGAGGCAGCCCTCGGGTAGACAATAGAAGAACAAATAGTGCTGGAGACCAACAAACTGCAGAAGCTGGAATGGGAAGCACATCAGTGGGTGCAACAGGCTCTTCCAAACTTAGAGAAAGTCGACATCATCTGCCCACAGATGAAAAGACTCATCGACACAGCCGAAGAACAGAACCAGATCCTGGGCCCCAACATGGAGAAAATCACGGAAATCCCACTTTTCGACAAGATTTCGGTCCTGTCAAGCTTAACCACATTAAAGATCGACATCCAGAAAGCTTTGCAGAGTTGGACAGATTTTCAGCATCACCTTGCCATCACAGCTCTGGCCATTGTCGAGATCTGCATCTAGAAAAGACCAACCATCCATCTGCATAGTACACCACAATAACATTCGATAAACATCATTTTGTACCTCCCTGTTTCTTCGGGACGAAGAAACGTTTTGTTCGTGGGGGAGATGTAGAAAGGAGCAAGTCGACAAAGTCGACTTGAACGAAGACCGACTTAGTCGATCAGCCGACTAAGTCGATGGGCCGACTTAGTCGATAATCCGACTAAGTCGGTCGGCCAACTAAACTAGAAGATTAAGTTGGCTAACTAAAAGTCGTGTCGGTTCACCGAACCGATAGGTAGTTATTTTGTAACTATTTGTAAATTGTATATATTAGGCTGTTGAGCCAACCGAGAACTCAGTTCAGTTCTCTTCCTTGTATGAACTCACTATAAGAATATAATATGTTTAATCCTATATGTTCTTGTCTCTTGTCTCTGTTTATATTTATGTATGTTTTAGTATGTATTATTGGTAACCTTATGTGATCTGAAAGATTACAACAACCCATCCAATCACAACTAGTCATACTGGAGACCCACAACCAGCCTCTGGAGGTCATGTTGGGGAGAAACTTTTAGTCACTACAATTCATACTGAAAGTAAGTCATCAACCTCTACTGATCATGTTGATGACATGTCATCTGTCACTACAAGTCATACTAGTGACAAGTCACCAGTCATTGCAATGCATGTTGGAGACAAGCAACGAGATGACACAAGTCATGTTGGGGGAAAAAATTCAGTCAATGCAATTCATGTTGCACACGTTGACACTGTTGAGAAATATAAACGAATGGGATGTAAGCCTAAGTTCCCTTATAATCTTCTCAAGGGAGATCGCATTAATCACGTGTTCCCTACTATTGCAGAGGTACAAAGAGTGTGGTCCATGTCTCAAGGATATTTTTTCCCTAATCAGCTTGTGATTTCCCAACAACCTATTCAACCTATGTTTGATGAAGTGATCAAGTCACTGCAATGCTTTACTGACCCCACTCTTCCTTTGGAGAGTATTCATGTTGAAGTGGTTGAACCAATGTAATATTTGGTCAATCCCACTCTTCCTTTGGAGGGTGACAAGCATCAAGTGGTTGAATCCATGCAATCTCTAATCAATCCCATTCTTCTTTTGGAGAGTGATGTGTATACCAGGAAAGTTTTCTTCACTTCTTGGTTCAGAATTTTCTGGATAAGGGGGAGTTCAATTCACTTTGAATGAACCCCTGGCAAGCTCTATGATTACTTCCTTCAATTGGAATAGTCTAGATGGGTCGCGCCTTTCTTATACTACACCTTTTCAAATAAAGGTTCAAGTTAAAAACTATACAATTGCTTGTTGTATTGTAGCCTGAAGGAGCCTCTATTAGTATTTTATCTGCACATACTTGGAAAGGTATGGGATCTCCCAACCTAGTGCAAATTGTTTATCAACCATTGGATTTTGATAGGAGACCTAGTGCAACTTTGGGATGTCTTGCTAAATTTCCTATTACTTTAGGTGTGAATACTGTCTTACTCGATTTTATGGTTATGGAGGACCCTTTGGACTTCAATATGATCCTTGGCGTGATTACGTATATGCTATGCATGATGTGGTGTCTACACTATTTTTTGTGATGTATGTTCCTCACAACGGAAGCATTTTCACTATTGATAAGTTGTAATTTGTTGATCATGTTCATTCCTCGACTTTCAACCAAGTATACCATTTGTTTGTTACTAATGTTTTGGTAGACACTACCTCACCATAAGTGAATTATGTGGCCTTGTATCCCTCATGTCCAATTGTTACTAAGAATAATCATTTTCTTTCATGCTTACCTTTTTGGGACTTAGTCTTGATAGTTGACCAGGTGATCCATCCAACGGGGGCATTGGAGTATTCTCTCCATCCTATTTGTCCAAGTGAATGTTTGGACATGTGGTCTCTCGGGGATGATATACTTTCTTCAGATGAATATTTCCTAGATTCTATGACAGGGCCTGACATTATGTTGGATTTCAACATCCTTCCTAAAGATCATCTCCCTGGATCGGACCCAGTTGTAATAAAATCAATCCCCAATCATCCTTTGAAGTTTGATCTCCTTTTTTGTAGATCCTTAGACCTTAGCATTCCTGAGTATTTTATCTTTGCATTTGAGTTGCAATTTGTTGTTTCTACCGAGTTTGATTATGCTATTACATTTTTTGACTCCCACAATGATGAGTCTATTCCTACAAACTTCATTATTTCTTCATATTTGATCTTCCTCATGGGTTTGATCTTATTTCTTGTAGGTCCCCAAGCCTTGGTGTTCTTTATTCTTCACTAGTAAACTCTACCTTGGTTTTGAATATTGTTGAAGATATTGAAGTTGAAATTATTTCTACCAAAATGACAAGTATTATATATTTCTTTTTAGAGTTTTTAGATATGATCCTAGTATTGTTATTTCTTGGAGATAGAAATTTTAGCTAGATTCATGGTTTCTTAGGGGTCATTTTCTACAAGTGGCTCGATCTAATTATGAATTTTCATAAAGTTGCATATAGGTTTAGGTCTCCCCACTATTATGATGCATTTGAACTTTGCTACCCAATTTATCTATAGGTCGAACTTGTTGGATATTTGTGTGTCAACCATCCTTATCTACATTTTGCACATGTCCTATAGAATAGCCTACCTAACATGACACCGTAGTCAGCCCCCTTTTTCCATTTTGGTTCCCATGTCGAGTTTTTCTCATATGCTTGGGAGCCTTTTTATTTTTACCATGACTTTGAGAATAATTTGCATGCCTATATTTCTCATATATTTCTGGCTACCCCCATAAGGATCCCACTTTTATAAAGTTTCCTTTAAGCTCTTTTATGACTCTCTAAACATGAAAATATTACCGAGCAAGTTTGTTTTCTCTCATGCTCATTAAAGGGTTTGAAAGAACTTCCATTGGGTATCAGTTTACCCCTTTTTAGAGCCAAATGGACTTGTTACGAAAAATGAATACTCTAGTCAACCTTGGCTAGAAGAGTTCTCCCTCATATTTTTTACGTTTTTTTGGATGTAGGAGACTAACTTTACAAAAAATAACACCCTTTGAGTTTTTTAAAGTTTTTAAGACTCCTTAAAATTGAAAATATCGTCGATCATTAACTGACCCGGGCTCAACAAAAATCCATGGGACGATACTATTTAAATCATAATTGCACTTGCATTTATCTTTCTTGCGCTTATGAGCCTGATGTCGACTTGCACGCTTTTAACTCATCCTACAATCCCTAGTCTCTTATCTCATTTCACTAAGCTTTGCATTATTTTTCCTTTGAAACTCCTTTTCCTAGGAAGAAACATGCCCTGAGTACCAATATCCTCCTCATGTTCCTTGCATTATGCACATGTTTGTTCCATGTGCTTGGAACTAGTTCGCTTTCCCTAACACTTGTTTCTTCCCCTATACTATAACATTCTTTTATTACTTTTTAGGCTTTAATAATATGAAAAAAGACAAAAAAATCAAATATTCCAAAAAGATAGAGGGGAAAGAGTCATGTTCTTACTTATGTCTGGAAGCATGTTTTGTCACCCTTGAACAAAGCACAATATCTTGAGTCATTATCTATGTATTTGGGTTATAGTATGGCTTTAGGAAGCTAGACTCATTTAAGTTTTATGTCCATTGACTGGTTAGTCTTCTAGTGATCATGGAGCAGTTTGTTGATGTCTCATACAACACTGACTTATATCATGTTTCTTCTTGAGTCTATGCTACCTTAGTTACTTTTTATATCGTTCTTGTGTTGAAGGGAATTTTTTAACTTGTGTTGGTCAATCCTTAGAACTCTTTCTTTGTGTTAGCCTTTCTGTGTCAAGTAAGTTTCATAATTAGTTAGCTCGTTCCACCAAATATTTGGCCTTCTTCTAATCCCTTATGTTGGATGATGGGGGATGCCTCAATGCTCTCCTTCCAATGGTTCACATCCCATCGACTCCAAGACATCTATTTTAGTATTGTGATCTAGAGTCTTTTTGGTACCTTGGAGCTTGCAGTCACCAGTGGCAAGTTTCCTCACTATCAATTGCAGCAATACATCAATGTCCCCTGATTGTTAGAGTCTATAGATGTTCAACGTCAGCACATTTATTCAGACTTGTTAGATTGTACTAGGTACCCTACCTCTCATTATCATCATTGGTGAGTTGGCTTGCATGTGTTAACGGTATACATCAATGATCAGTAATCACACGGTATCCATTAGAGGAAATTTCAATTTAAAATGGGCCTTCCAAAAATATTACAAATTCCATGTCATCATGTATTAGCCAATCGAAATGCTTTAAAATTCAAAAAGGGAGCACCTCTTACACAATTTTTTAATATAAATTTGGGGATAGGTATCATAAAAATAACTACTTTTTTTGTTCGTATTTTCGACATATCTCCATGTGTTTTTACTCAAATTTCGATTGGGAGAGCTCGTTGGATGTGGAATTAAATTCCGCATCCAATGCGTACCCACTTGGAATACTTTTGATGGGACCCGCTACCCCAAAAACAAGAAATACCTGAAAAAAACGTGATAGTGACATCATCATCACGTTTTTTCAGGTATTTCTTGTTTTTTGGGGTAGCAGAGCCTGTCAAAAGTATGCTAAGTGGGTACATGTTGGATGCAGAATTTAATTTCCACATCCAACAAGATCTCCCGATCGAAATCTCCCGATCGAAATCTCCCGATCGAAATCTGAGTAAAAAGACATGGAGATATGTCGAAAATATGAACAAAAAAATAGTTTTTCTTTTCTTCCTCCAAAATTATTAAATATTATTTTATTATTTTAACTATTATTTTATTAATTTTCCTTAGGAGGCCCATTTTGAGTTGAAATTTCCTCTAATGTTACTATGTTTAACTTTAGGACATCTATTCACATAATTTAGACTTGCACCAATGTCGATTGGATTGAAGACACCGAGATTTTATATAAAATCACATCATTATGTTATGACTCGGGTTGCATTGGATTGCCACTTACTTATATTTTGTCATTGATTCTTATGAAGATTGCTCTATCCAGTACTTTTTCCAAACATATTCATTTGATTATGAGACATAGATCCACTTTGTATTTTTGTGGTTGTGATCTTTCATTTTAGACATAGATCCACTTTGTATCTTCATGGCTATTATCTACTATTTGAAATGGATCCACTTTGTATCTCCGTGGCCATGATCACTACTCATATATACCTCATGGTATGCTATGTACTCGATTCAGTAACCTTGCTTTTGTCACTCCCAAGCATGGGTATGCCCTCCTCAGGAAGAGTAGTTATATCTTGATCAGTTACAGGTGCCGCTTATGGTTGATTTCCAGGGAAGTTCTGTCCAGGTCATTTATACACTCACTTTTGAAAGGATGATAATGTATTTCAGCTATCATTTCCCCTCTCACCTCATAGATTAGGGGGCATATGTGATAGCATATTTTGTCACATTTCTCCCATAGATTCTATGATGGTCAATCTTATCCATTTTCCCCTTTATCAGACTCCATTATTCCCTGATCAACTATGAACAACATTTATTCTTGGAAGACATCTTTAAAAGGCCCATTTTCCAATATGTACATGACCTGCCAATGTCTAGCCTGCATCCATGTGGCATGCCTTTGGATAGCTTTCCTACATGTATATATGAGGGAAAAAAATAAAAATAAAAACTTATTTTACATGAAAATTCACGATTTTTTGTCATTCCCAACTATCCCAATACTATAAATAACTTCCTCCCACTTCCCTAATAGCATCCCCATCAATACAAAAAAGGAATAGGAGAAGCAAAATCACCAAGTGTATTGGAGAGTACCTTCATGTTGTTCCTTTGAGAATTGATCAAGCCCCATTCTCCCTGCTATGAAAAAACCCTTTCCCCTATTTGAAACTTGTTTTTCATCCTGCATTGAGAACCCTTATTGTGCCAAAAAAATGGAGTGATTCATTTGGGCATATTTCTCATTGTGATTTTGGATTGAGTGTGTGAAACGTCTAGGTGGAAGGACTCTTATCTCAATTTCAGAACGATGTTGCAACAAGATTTAGGTGAAGTTAGTCTATATCTTGTTGTTTATTTAATAAAAGAACTTTGTTTTCGTCCAATTTGAGTATTCTGATTTCAATTTATATTTCTTGAATTTGAATGAATTATTCAAGAATTTGTTTATGAATCTTATTTTTGTAGAAATAACTACTTTATTGCCAATCTTTGGTAATTTTCAAGTTAATTCTTGAAGTGTCGGTGAGAAGATTGGAACCACGACAACCTTGAAGCTACATTAAATGTTGGATTTCAAGAAAGTTGTAATTCTGAACTTTCTTTGCATTTTCCAAGAAAAGTTTGCTTGCAAAGTATGTGATTCTCTTATTGTCTGAATAGTTAGGGTTTTCTTTTGGGTATCGATCTTTGGTGGTTATCCAAAAGACCACTAGGGTGTTGTAATTCTGAAACAATGAGTCAATTCACATTTGTAGATAGAAACCAATGATATTTGTCTTCATTGTGAATTTGACAACAAAGTTTTGATAGGTTTTTCCATCTTTGAAACACACCCACACACACACTACATTTAAAACCTAGTGTTAACAAATAATTATTAATTAGAGATAAAGTGAAACAAATAATATTTTATGAAGTCAATTGTAGTTTGTGACATTGAGAGTGGATGCAAGCAATATGCACTTCATAACATGTTCTTGATTACAATATTGCAAGGTTCATATTGCTTATTAAGACAAAAAAGTGATGGTAAAGGAGGAAAGGTTCGCAAGGTAATTATGGATTTCATTCTTGAGGAAGGGGAAAGGCTCAAGAAATGTATGTAAGTGACAATTGAGTAATTTGAGAATGTGGGAAACTAAGTTTATGTATTTTGTTATTTGAAATGTATGTAAAAAAAAGTTACTAGTATATTTGAGAGTAATTAATACACTAGTAATTTTTATAGCGAATATAGGGAAAGTTTTGATTTTGACGCTACACTATGATGTTTTCAAGACCATTTAAGACATTTTTCCTTTTATAATTCGACCATGTCGATAATGTTGCAATCCATTTCCCATTGACTTAATACAATTCTATTCATTGTTGTGATTTTGGGAATATTTTAACTATTAATTTAAATAAACTTCTGCATAGAGCTTTAAATTATAAAGAAAGGTGGGTTCCAAATGCACTTTCCACAAGCATGAGTAATAGCTATCTAAAACTCAAAAATGTGGTTTTTATTAGGCAAGACACTTGAATATATAAATATGTAAGCTGAAATTTTATAAGCAAAAGATAACTAAAAACATCTAAGGCAAATGAGAAAAGCTTGACCATAGATAAACTAAGAAGTAATCATGCTAGTGTTGGAAGAAGATCGGTCATGATCACTGGACCAAGCCCCATCCAATCATTGGGGATTAACGCTTGTTTGTTGCATACTTTATCACATTTGTTGATAAGAAGCTTGAGAGATTTCAAATTTTGAAGAATGGAAAAACACTTATTTTTATTAGCAAAACCTGGGATATGCATTACTTTAACGTGTTGTCTAAACAGGGGACTTTTTGACCTCTGTTTTCGGCTGGTTTTTATTATTATTTTTGTCATGAATCTTCATGGAATTTTTAAAACGCCCCAAAAACACTACTAGATCTTACAGAGTGTGGGTGTTGGGGGTTTTCCTGTCACCTGATTTCATTTATGAGCTTAAAATCATCCAACAAACAACATAAATTACAGATTTTGTGGATTAAATTCACCGGATTCCGGCAAAAAATCAGCATGAAAGTCAAAAAGTCCCCTCGTTAGACAGCTCCTTACTATAAAGATCCTAAGGTAAAATTTATTGATAAAAATCTTGAGAGATTTCAAACTTTTAAGAATGGAAAAAACACTTATTTTTCTTAGCAAACCCTTAGAGATGCATAACTTTAAAGATTCTAAAGTAAAAATGTCTTAAGAAACAAATTGAAACTACCATTAAATTTCATCCCAAGTGGCTATAATATCCCTAAATGTGGGATAGTTTCTTCTTCACTTGCGATTAATATAGTTGTATGGTAATGTTTACTTAATAAGTTGATGTACAATGATACACAAAGTTTTATACAAAATAAACCCTCTACCCTCTCATATATAAAGTGGGGGACAATAAGCCTTTTTTCGACAAAACAAATTGAGACATTTCAATCAATATTTTTACCACAGTAAACAATGCATTGTGATCAAAGGTTTATAAATAAACAACGCATTGTGATCAAAGTTTTTAAAGTTTTATAAGCAATTGAACACTCATAAAAAAAATTGTCTTCAAATTTTTTTGAAACTTAAAAAATCGAATTCTAAATTAATCTAAAATTATAGAAAAACAATTAATTTTCTAAAATGTTGTGATCAAGGTTTTATAAATAAACAATGCATTGTGATCAAAGTTATAAGTAAACAATGCATTGTGATCATAAAGTTTCAAAATCGAATTCTAAATTAATCCAAAATTATAAAAAAACAATTAATTTTTTAAAATGTTGTGATCAAAATTTTATAAATAAACGATGCATTGTGATCAAAGTTTTATAAATAAACAATGCATCGTGATCATAATGTTATAAATAATGAAATATTCTTATAAATTTTCTTACCTTCAAATTTATGTGAAACTTAAAAAATCAAATAAAATTATAAATTTATCTAAAATTATAAAAAAACAATTAATTTTCTAAAATAAAATAATTGAAACCATGACTTTTTATTTTGTCAAATTCTATCCATACTTTAAAAAAATGACAATACAAGATTTAGTTTTATTGGCATTGATCCAACGATTGCAACGTGCAATACCATTTTTTACCAAATCATTCCCATTTTTATTGAGTGGCCTCACAATTTAATATTGGTTGATATCGGTACAACTCACTTTAGTAAGGATTATACCAATCACATAGCAAAATGGTTAGAGGAAGGATTATACCACTCACATAGCAAAATGGTTAATTTGTTTTTATTAAATTGAAAATAAGATTTAGTTTCATGGCATTGATCCAAAGATTGCAAAGTGTAATATCATTTTTTAACCAAATGATTCCCATTTTTATTGACATTGAGAGTGACCTCACAATTATTGGTACAACTCACTTTAGAAAGGATTATACCAACCACATGTCAAAATGGTTAATTTTTTTTATTAAATTAAAAATAATGATTATAGTCAAAGTTTCACACTGATTAAAGTTATGTTAGTGATGTTAAGGGTTTCACTCATAACTCAATCAATCCAAAATCTTAAAAAAAAATCAAGGAAAGTTTTAAATTTATCACTAATTATGTAGCAAAAGGATTATTTTTTTAATAATTTTTGGGATATAAATTTGGTTAAAAAAATAGATTATAGTCAAAGTTTTATCATGATAAAATTTTTGTTAAAGATGGAACAATCTGTTGACGAAGGTTTATGTGAATCTCGATCAACCTAAATCTTTAATAAATCAATCTGAATTATAAATTAATGGAAACTTTTAACTTCTTGTTATTAAATTTCGACAATTCCAAAGTAATTTGCTAGAAAAATAGACGATCCAAAATCTTTAAAAAAATGAATGAGAATTCTAAATTTATCACCAATCATGTAGCAAAAGAATCATCTTTTTTGAAAAAAAATGGAATATAAATTTGGTTTAAAAAATAGATCATTGTCAAAGTTCTACCATGATCAAAATTTTGTTAAAGATAGAACAATGTCCCGACGAAGGTTTATGTGGATATCGATCAACCTAAAGCTTTAATAAATTAATTATAAATTGATGGGAACTTTTAAATCCTTGTCATTAAATTTCGACAACTCCAAAGCAATTTGCTACAAAATTAGACAATCCAAAACCTTAAAAAAAGTCAATGAGAGTTATAAACTTATCACCAATCATGTGGCAAAAGGATCATCTTTTTAGAATAAATTTTGGAATATAAATTTGTTAAAAATAAATAAATCATAGTCAAAGTTTTGCCATGGCCAAAATTTTGTTAAAGATGGAACAATGTGTCGACTAAGATTTATGTGAATCTCAATTAACCTAAAGCATTGATAAATCTATCAAAATTATAAATTGATGGGAACTTTTAACTTCTTGTGATTAAATCTCAATAACTCAAAAGCAATTTGCTACAAAATTAGACAACTCTATCTAGTAAAAGTACATTTCATTTTAAAATCCTTGAAAAAAAAGATAAAAGTATCATATTAACATCAACTTGAGCCAATTTGTTTTATTGAATATATTTCATCGTTGTTTATGAGTTATCCTTTAACAATTGATGGAGTGTCCACTCAAAACATAGTGAATATTCAATTTAAAACACACTTAACTCTAAAAATTCACTATGAACGTATTAAGTCACTGACAAAATGTCTATAGGGAGCACAATATGAGTGTTGATGGTTTATCAAAGGAAGCACTTTCTCTGGAGGCGGGCCTTCTCTTCTTCACGGAATTTTTGGAAGGAGAGGTTATTGGGGGAGGCACCTTTCAGCGCTTTTGAAGAGCTCTTTGCAATCATTGGTTGGCTTACTCATCTTTTCTGCATGAAAAGTTTTGAGTTTGTTTTTTAGCCAAAGTTTTTTCTTTGTATCATTGTTGAGTAGTTCTTGGTGTGTGACTGTTTGGCTCCTTTTGGTTGGAGACATTTTCTCTTCCCCAAGTGCTTCCTTGGATAAGCTTACAACGTTCATTGTGTGCTCTCCTTAGACAAGATAGATTGGAATCAAAAGAGAATGGCGCATGATCTTTCTTTCTTGGTTTCTGATCGTGTTGGATTTTGGGAGATGTAGCATCCTACTTATGTTATGGCTACTGGTTATTTTCTTTTTTCGCGAGAGAGACTGCGCTTTTTTGCTCCTGTTTTACTGAGCTCTATTTAGTGGCTTTTTGGCAAACTATGACACGTTGTATCACTGATATGTAAATTGTTACCTTTAATTCATTGAATATCAAGGAATTGTGCCTTTTCTTATTGAAAAAAAGTCGCTCACAAAAAGAAAATCTAAAAGGTCAAGCACCTTAAACCCCCACCCAAAAAAAATCTTACACCCACCATGGTTTGGATAAAACAAATTGAGACAATTTAATGAATATTTTTTTCCATAGCAAACAATGCATTGTGATCAAAGTTTTATAAATAGTAAAACACTCTTATACATTTTATAGTTTTCAAATTTCTATCAAACTTAAAAAATCAAATTCTATATTCATCTAAATTTTTTTTTTTAAATTAAAAAATAATTAAAATGATTAAAACCATGATTTTTTATTTTGTCAAATTCTATCGATCATTGAAAAGAAAATGACAATACAAAATTTAGTTTTATTGGCATTGATCCAACTATTGCAAAGTGCACTATCATTTTTACCAAATCATTCCCATTTTTATTTACATGGAGAGTGACCTCACAATTTGATATTGGTACAACTAACTCACTTTAGTAAGGATTATACCAATAACAAAGTAAAATGTTCGTTATTAAATTAAAAATAAATGATTATAGTCAAAGTTTCACAATGATCAAAGTGATGTCTATGATGTCAAGGGTTTCACTTACAACTCAATCAATCCAAAATCTTAAAAAAATCAATGAGAATTATAAATTTATCACCAACCATGTAGCAAAAGGATCATCCTTTTTTAATAAATTTTGGAATATAAATTTAGTTAAAAATAATATTATAGTCAAAGTTTTACCATGATCAAAATTTTGTTAAAGACAAAACAATGTCTCGACAAAGGTTTATGTAGATCGCGATCAACCTAAAGATTTAATAACTCATTCATAATTAAAATTATAAATTGATGGAAACTTGTAACTCATTGTCATTAAATTTCGACAACTCCAAAGCAATTTGCCACAAAATTAGACAATCCAAAACCTTAAAAAAAGTCAATGAGAGTTATAAATTTATCACCAATCATGTGGCAAAAGGATCATCTTTTTAAATAACTTTTGGATTATAAATTTGTTAAAATAAATAGATCATAGTCAAAGTTTTACCATGGTCAAAATTTTGTTAAAGATGGAACAATGTCTCGACTAAGATTTATGTGAATCTTGATCAAGCTAAAGCATTAATAAATCTATCAAAATTATAAATTGATGGGAACTTTTAACTTCTTGTCATTAAATCTCGACAACTCAAAAGCAATTTGCTACAAAATTAGACAACTCTATCTAGTAAAAGTACATTTCATTTTAAAATCCTTAAAAAAAAGATGAAATTATCATATTAACATCAACTTAAGCCAATTTGTTTTATCGAATATATTTCATCGTTGTTTATATGTTATCCTTTAACGATTGATGGAGTGTCCACTCAAAACCTAGGGAATATTCAATTTAAAACACACTTAACTCCAAACACTCACTATGAACATATTAAGTCGCTGACAAAATGTCTATATGGAACAAAATATGAGTGTTGATGGCTTATCAAAGGAAGCACTTTCTCTGGACTCGAGCCTTCTCTTCTTCACAGAATTTTTGAAAGGAGAGGTAATTGGGGGAGGCACCTTTCAACTCTCTTGAAGAGCTCTTTGAAGTCATTGTTTGGCTTACTCATCTTTTTTGCATGAAAAGTTTTGAGTTTGTTTTCTAGCCAAAGTTTTTTCTTTGTATCATTGTTGAGTAATTCTTGGTGTGTGATTGTTTGACTCCTTTTGGTTGGGGACATTTCCTCTTCCCCAAGTGCTTCCTTGGATAAGCTTTCAGCGTTCATTGTGTGCTCTCCTTGAACATGATTGATTGGAATCGAAAGATAATGGTGTAGGCTCCTTCTTTCTTGGTTTTTGATCGTGTTGGATTTTGGGAGATGCGGCATCCTACTTATATTATGGCTACTGGTTATTTTCTTGTTTGGCAAAGAGACTACTCTTTTTTGCTCATGTTTTGTTAAGCTCTATTTAGTGGCTTTTTGGCAGACTATGATACGTTGTACCACTGATATGTAAATTGTCACCTTTAATTCATTAAATATCAAGCACTTTTTCTTATTAAAAAAAAGTCGCTTACAAAGAAAACCAAGGAGTTGGCTAATCTCTAGACCCTTTGCACCTTGTTAGGCAAGTTTGGCCGAAATCCAACAACACGATTTGTTATTGAAAATGAGATTTTCAGTGTTAAAATTGCAATTTTTATCACAGAAATGGATTGAAGACCCTCGATTACCCTAGAAGCACCCAAATTATGCAATTTCAATCACTGAAAACTACCATTTGAACAATTTCCGCTGAATTTTAGCCAAAAAAACCTTACCAAATTTTAGATGCAAATGCTTACTACAAAAACCAATTCTAGAAGGTCAAACACCTTAAACCCCGCCCCCACAAAAATCTTACACCAACCAAGGTTTGGACATACACTATTTACACCCACCGTCACTTGTTCATGAGTTGTTTACATCACAAAGCCTCATCAACCCCATCCCAACCACTAAGTCATTAGCATAACTTAGTGGTTTCTCCCCCCCTCAAGTAGGGACATATATCAACCATGTAAATAGTCTCCTCATAACCTTGAAGTGACATGCATTCTACTAATACCAACAAATGTGGCCTCCACCACCACCGTCCAAAATGGAAAGGTGGATAGCCCTTCCGTGCTATATCCATTGGGGTGACAGTGACCGTTGTGTTATTGAATGTACTTGGCTTGCTTTTATTGGACGGCAAGACTTTGGGCATTCAACCCACATTTCTTCGCTTCTTTTCACACTCACCTCACTTGCTCTTTTAACTTTAAATAATGGGCCCCACCTTCCACGCTCCACGCTCTTTCTTTAACCCATCTTCCACGCAAGCGTTACGCTTCGACTTTAGATTCCGTGGAACACTGGGGTTCAGTCTGACATCACCACATCTGACACGTCAACGTTTTCAAATCCCGAGCCACCATTCATAACATAACAAATGCATACATACATCCCAACATGCAACATGCATGTATGTATGTATGAATGAATGAATTCATCCCAGTATCTCACCAACCCACCTGAGCAAATTGATCGCTCCGGCGTGGGTTAAAATCTCGGGCACAGCGCAACTCACGTTTCACTTTTTTACTGTATTTTACGGCCCCCGAGGACTGTCAAATCAGATTCGGTACCTGTCCCGATCTTCTCCTGCTGAGGCCCCCACATTAATGTGGTAATAAATTTCCCTCCTGCACGGAGTGAATCCCCGGACGTTAAACCGGGGACCCGGGGATTTTACGTCCGGCTGCTGTAATGAGATTTGACAATTCGGCCGACGTGGCAGATTCCTGTTCTGAAAACTGGGTGCGGGTTTCCCGATGAATTTATCAGCCGTCTCTGGACTTTGTCAGTCGCCGGTGACCGGAATAAGCGCAGGTGACGGAGTGACCTAAACTCTAGATTATTTGCATCATTTTTTGGCAAAAATTCTGATCAAAACTCTATAAGAATGGCTGAAATTATAGTTTCAGTTTCTTGAAATTGCATAATCGAAGTGTCGAAGACATATTCAGAAGGCTGAATCCATTTTTGAAACCAAAATTACAATTTCAGCAACCAAAATCATAATTTAGCGAAAAATTCCGGCAAATTTAACCAACAAAAATGCAAATGACCTCAAGTCTAGCTCACTCCCCAATCCCATGTTACAATTTTATTGTTATTATTTTATTGAATTCAATAAATCTGATAATAATGCCTGGAGAGACGTCGTGACGATGATGAATGATGATGTTGACGGGGCATCAAGGACTCCTGACTCAATTATTTATATATTCTCTTTTGACATTTCCATTATACGTCAAATTTCTTTATTTGGATAAATAACAGGTTTCGATTTTGTGGCTAGAGGTTACGTGTGGTATCTTCCAAGCCCCTCTCCCATTTTGTTTCCTTTTTCAGTTAAGGCGGTTGTGGTGAATGGACCAATGGCCAATCACAGCTTGGTGTGAGAAAACATGGAGTTCACTCTGTGTTACTTATTCTTTGTCTCATCATTCAAAGATTTGTTGTTGGCCAAAGCCAATGGAGTACTCATTTGGTAAAACCAAAGGTCTTGTTTTCCATGAGTGGTGGTGTAATTTTCTTGTATGTTTTCTTCATATGTTCTTGAAAAAGAAAGAAAGAAAAATGTTTTACTATAGAGTAGTGGTGTATATGATTGATATATTTAATAATTAAATTTTAAAAAATATATTTAAATAATGAATAAAACAATATTATTTTAAAACAAGCTAAGAGATGCTTTGAAATAATTAAATTAATTTGAGAGATGCTTTGAAATAAAGTGGTTTTTATGTTGTTGAAAAATGGAAAATATAAATAATTGTTATTTTAAAAGGAGTTGTCTAGGGACGATTTTTCTTATATATCCTGTTGATTTTTACTCGTTTTTTGTTATGAATCTTTATTGAATTTTTAAAACATGCAAAAACATTACTAGATCTTACAAAATGTGGGTGTTTGGGGTTTTCTTGTCACCTAATTTCATTTCTGCACTTAATATCATCTAACAAACAACAAAAGTTACAAGATTTTGTAATTTAAAATCATCGGATTTTGGCTGAAAATCAATGGAAAAGTCAAAATTGTCCCCTAGTTAGACAACTCCATTTTAAAATAGAGTAATGTTGATATATTTAGTAATTATTTTGTTATTTTTGAAGAAAATAAAATAAATTTATTTTAATTGACAATAAAGTAGTGAATTTAAAATTGTTTTGATGGGTTGTTATAGAATTAAAGTTAAAATAAAGTAATAAAATTAATATTGATTATAAAGTAATTTGTAAAAAGGTTTTAATAGATGAAAATTTAGGATTTATAAAAGTGTCAAATTTGATCAATCTTACTAATTCTTAAATTTCCAACCATAAAAGATTTGGTAAAATTTTGTAAGAATATTTAAATTCCATATATAGTTTGGATAATTTTGGTTTTTTTGGAGTAAAAAAATATATACCATGAAATTTGGATGAATCATTTTAAACTAGCATAGATCCGAATCCTAGGCTCTATCAAAGGTCGGGAGGGATCAAATAACATATCCCCCATACATGGTTTTAAAACCATGTGCAAGGCCCTCCTAAACCATGTACGATAAAACAATGGGTTGTTTAGAAGGCCTTGCACATGGTTTTAAACCATTTGCAAGGCCCTCCTAAACCATATACAATAAAACCATAGGTTGTTTAGAAGCCCTTGCAAGGCCAACATTTTTTTTTTTTTTTTATTTTGTTAGGTAGAAACATTACAACATCTCCATCTCCCCATATTGTGTTGTTGTTTATTTAATCGACCTTTTTGTTGGCGGATATTTAATTCTTTATTGTTTTTTAGGTATGAACATTACAACATATCCCTCATATTAGGTTGTTTTTGTGGCCGACGTTTATTTTGGTGGATAATTAAAACTTTTATTTTTTATTATTTTGTTAGTAACAAGATCAACAAAAGTTACAAGATCTCCCTCATGACAAACGTTACAAGATCTCCCTCATACTGGGCCTCTCAGGGCAAATAGCTCATAAACTAAATCCCCTAAAAAAAAATTTGGTTAACAAGTATTGCATTATATATGACTTTTTCATTTACAAAATTCATAGTCATAGATATGTATGTAAATGTTTAATAAAAAATATGCAATTCACATAAAAATATGTAAATTTTGAAGAATAATACATATTTAAGTATGTTTCATGTAAAAAAAGATAGAATTTTAGAAGAAAATAGTCCATTAACATTTTTTTTTAAACAAAATCCAAATATAATCAATTGCCAAAAATTAGCCACTACAAAATACCTTACCTTGTTGGATTCTTGGATTCCTGGTAAGTAGATATGATGCAGTAACTCCAACTAACAATGATGTGTCTTGAAGAACAACTTTAAAAAAAAGTACCCCTTGGAGTGTCCACTCCACACAGAGTATTTCAATTTTTTTCTTCAAAAATACTCACCATGGTTTTGACTAACTTAAAAAAAAAACATACAATAAAAATCAATTTCTATTAAGCAACTAAATCCAAAATTTAAAATAAATTCTTGAATTCATAAAACATTTAAAATTACATTGACATTCAGTCATAAAATCAATTTCTATTAAGCAACTAAATCCAAAATTTAAAATAAAAACTTGAATTCATAAATCATTTAAAAACATTTAAAATTACATTGACATTTAGTCATACAATAGGGGAACATTCTTCCCTCACTTGTAAATTTTTCCAATTGACGTGTATCCTATCTTACCAAATTATTTGTTAATAATATCTTTTATATATATATATTAGCTAAAATGTCCACACATACATAACCCCTTCTACAATAATTGTTTCCCTTATATAACAATTCCAAAATGTTTTCACAGGACTCGAGAAGATCCTCTTGAGAATTAGGGAAATCCCTCAGATTGATAAATATATATGGCCCCAAGTTGAACATACCTACTTATTGGCATAGATTATTTAGTGTTGGTTTTCATAGATCAGAAAGGTTCATCTTGGGAGGAGATCTAAACTTCTCACTCAGGGAAGCTGAAACCGAGGGTACAAATGCCATAAAAGACCTATTGTCTGATTTTTTTGCCAGGAGACTTGAAGTGGAAGGCCTTTTCGATATTCCTCGTGTTGACCTTAATCCTACAAAGAGTAACAAGCGAATAGGGGCTAATTGTGTAGCCAAATTGCTTGACAGATTCCTTATCAATGAAATTTCATTCATGTTTCCTCCACACATTCATTAATGGATTGGCAAGGGAGGAATTCAGATCACCGCCATGTCTTTATGGAATTTAGACACATTCTTGTCAAACCCTCAACTTATTTTAAATTCAACGATTTGTGGTTACAACATGACTCATACACACAGATGATCCAATATCTTTGGGTTCCTCATGTTCCCAGTAGCTCTGCCTCGGGTCTTGTGCAATTTGCCCACAATCTTAAAAAGGTTAAAAAGGAATCAATGGTTTGGGCTCATGATCATCATAGATCTATGGAAGCCGAGCTATCCTCCATTGAAGATAATTTGGCCTCTTTCTCGAGCAATCACCCTCAAGGTTTTCTTAACCTTCAAAACAAAAGGGTTTTTATATGGAATTGGAATGTAAAAGAAAGAAGATACTCGACGAAAAGGAGATCTCCATCAGGCTTAAGAGCATAGCAATTTCGCTCCAACATGGTGATGGTAATTCCAAATACTTTCACAATTTCTATAGGAATAAGCTCACCAACAAGACTATCTGGCACTTTGACAAAGGGTACGGTCAGTTTGTTATAGGTTTTGATGGTATGACTGATGTTAGCACCAACCACTTTTTGACGTTATTTAAAGAGGATAATTTTGCCTCCCTTAGGGTTATGATGGATCTAGTGGCTTTCTTTCCTACTTCAATCATGGAGGAGCAAAATGAATCCTTGCAAGAACATGTAACCTTGGGGGAACCTAATGATGCTATACATTCTATGAACATTCATAAAAGCCCGGGCCTTGATGGACTTCCTATTGAATATCATAAGGGATTTATGGACATCTTAGAAGTTGATCTCTTAGCGGTAACTAAAGAATCTAGAGTAAGGGGAAGGATCCTCGACTCTTTCAATAGCACTTTCATTGTACTTATTCCAAAGAAGGATATGGCCATGTTTCTTGAAGATTGTCACCCCATATCTCTTTGCAACGTAGTATACAAGATAATAGCAAAGGTTATTGCTAATAGGGTAAAGGGTGTTTTATCTGTTTTTATTAGAGATGAACAATTTGATTTTCTTGTGAAAAGACAAATGCATGAACCTATTGTCATTGCACAAGAGATTATTCACTCTGCCAAAATCAGGAAACTGCCAACGACCCTCTTTAAAGTCGATTTATCAAAGGCATATGACCATGTCAATTGGTCCCTTATCAAATTGATCCTAGTGTAGTTAGGGTTTACTCTGTCCATGTCTAACTGGATTCTTGCCATTATTCAATCTATTTATTCTTGGTCATCATCAATGGTTTTGCTGCAAATTTCTTCAGACTTGGTCGAGCCTTCAACAGGGCTATCCACTAGCTCCCCTTATCTTCATTTTAATGATGGATGGACTTAGCTATATGATTTCCAAAGCTACTTCCTCTGGTGCCTTCAAGGGGTTTCGATTTGATGGTAATTTCTATGTCTCTCATCTTTTTTTCATTGATGACATGCTGTTTTTTACTGATGGATCTCGCAGGGATGCTCTATTACTCAAATCGATCTCGAGACTATTATGCTCAGCCATATGCATGGTATGAAATCGTTTGAAATCTTCAATGTCTTATATGAATTTGGACCCTACGGAGGGATTATGGCATTCAAATAAATTTGACTACACAACTGTCAATATCACTCTAGGACTCAAGTATCTAGGTTTCCTCATAAAACCTAACAACTATTCTTGCAAGGATTGGGTATTGGGTGACGATCCATATTGAAAATAGGCTCAATTTTTGGTGCAACAAATGGATCTCTCGCGGGGGTCGCCTAATCATGATCAATTAGATCCTAGAAGCCATCATCGTCTTCTGTATCTCTTTATCATTTGTTCATGTAGGTATATTACATAGGATTCAGAAGCTATGCTCTAGGTTAAGAATGTTAAAGGTGGTAATTATTCCACCAAAATAGGGTATATGGTTCGAGTGGAGGAAGACCCCCCCCCCACACAGAATGGTGGTGCAGGAATATCTAGAGACATAATTGCCCACTTAAAAACAAGATCTTCCTTTGGCTTGCCCTTAAAGGAAAGGTTCATGTCTGGGATGTATTGACTCACAAGTTTAAAGTTGGGCCTAGCAAATGGCCACTATGTGCATCAGCAACTAAAAATATTCCCCATCTCTTTATTTATTGCCCATACATCCACGATATGTGGAGGCATCTCACTTTACTTACTAGTTTTTCCTTTGTCTGGAGTGGCATCGATTTTCAACAAACGTGGCTCTCTTGGACCAATAGTAACACTTTCTTTCAATTCAATGCTCTCTCGGCCTTCATTATATGGGGAGCTTGGCTAGCTAGAAACAAGTCGATCTTTAATGATGTCCTCATTCCCTAACATGTTTTTGCTGGCAAAAGTCTTGGAATATTCAACACTTTTCCACAGGGTTTCTCTCTCAAACCTCCTCAATCCATCACATAAATTCTCTTTGATAACTCCTTTCCTTGGGATTTTGTGGATGGTGCTTCACAAGGAAGGCCACGGTCTGGTGGGATCCTTCATCTTATCGCCAATCATTCCATCCACTTTGCTACAGATCTTGGATATGTTATGAATAATTCTGTTGAATTCCTAGCTATTAAACTCCTTTTGTCACTCTCACACTCTCTTGGGATCCTTCATATCCAGATCTTTGATGAATCCAAGTTGGTTATCGATTGTCTGAAGCTTAGAAAGCCTCCATGGAATATTTTCTTACTCCCTCTCTTTGAGGACATCACCAGGATTAACGCTTTCTTTCAACGGATATCATTTTCACATATCTTTCGGGAAAGCAATGTTGAGGCGGACCTGCTCTCCAAAAAAGGTCTCCTTCTGTTGTTCGTCTTTATGGAAAAATGGGAGAATATCCATGGCACTATGAACTCTTTGGGCAGGAGTTGTTTTTGAAGTGGACAATTTGTTATTTCTCCTCCTTTCACATGCTATTTTGAGACTATTTTTGTGAATACCATGCCATACAACTCTAAGAGGTGCATGCATATGTTGTGTAACCTGAACATGTGTATATTTTGATAATGTATGACATAGGGGTTATATGAACATTATGACTTTATATTAACAAAGTTGTGATATTTTTTCTCTGAAAAAAAGATCATTAAAATATATATTTAAATTATTAAAAAAATTATAAAAATAGTTTAGAAATCAAGATAGATGTTTTTATGAATACTAGAATAATAATTATTATTGCTTAAAATGTTTTCTAAATTTGATTTTTTTGTTTTTCAAAATACTAAGTAATGAAAGTGACATTTTTATTTGAAAAGTAAAATTCATCTTGAATAGATAAAATTACATATATGAATTATTAATACTATAAAATCAAGTTGCAATCAAACTATTAGAAAGAGTTGAATCTATTTTAACATTAAAATATTAATTTTAATTATTCAAAATTATAAAAATTATATATATGAATTATTAATACTATAAAATCAAGTTAGTTGCAATCAAGATATTAGAAAGAGTTGAATCTATTTTAACATTAAAATATTAATTTTAACTATTCAAAATTATAATTTTAACAAAAATTTAATGATCATATATTAAAGAAATTCAAATGTTTAAACATTAGTTTTTTACATAAATAAAATATTCAATATTATAAAAAAATAAAAATAAAAATTCTTTTTATTAATATTATTTTTATTAAAATTAAAATAAAAATAAAATAAAAATAAAAATAAATATAAATGTTTGATCAGAGAGCATATGTTTTTGTCCTCATTCAAACATTGATTTTTAAATGTTTCTTTCCATCAACGTTCAAACAATTATGTCTTATCTTAACGAAGGTTGAAATTTTACAATGTAAAGACACTTGTGTTACATGGGACAGATTCTGATATATTTTAATTTCATTATTGGGAAGCATAATGACTATTACTCCACCTCTTCAAAGTTTTGGTCAAGCATGAATGTACAAGTAACTTTATTTGTTTTCGAGTTTTTATAAATGAGTTATTATAATGAATATGTTTTTAATTAAATATTATTTGTTACGAAAAGTTTTATTTTATTATTTAATTTAACTTATTTTAGTAATAATTCTTTTAATTACCTCTTCAAAGTTTTGGTCAAGCATGAATGTACAAGTAACTTTATTTGTTTTCGAGTTTTTATAAATGAGTTATTATTATGAATATGTTTTTAATTAAATATTATTTGTTATGAAAAAATTAATTTTATTATTTAATTTAACTTATTTTAGTAATAATTTTTTTAATTATAAAAATGTAAGAAGTAAATATTTATATATATGTATATTTTTAGTTATTAAAAAAATTTTAAAAATGGTATTTTAAATTAAAAATATTGTAAAAATAATTTTAAATTAATAAAATAAAAATATTGTATATTTTTATTTTATTGAAAGTTTTTAATTTTTAATTTTTTAAATAACAATATTATTTATTCAAAGTTTCAATTTTAATAAAGATTGTTTTATCAAATTTTAATAATAATAAAAATTTCATATTCGTTGAACACTATTGGCATAATATCTCAAAAATTCATAAAAATATAAAATTATTAAAAATTGAAAAGTTTTATAATCACCAAAATCCCATTATAACATCATGGAATCTTCGATTCTTGTGAGGCCGTTTTTCCATTATTTGATGGCGAACTTTAATTGGAGTTGAAAAAGGGTTTTTTTTCAAGAGGAAAAAATACCAAACCTTGATATTCAATTATGGATCAAAGGGCATCATATACAAGCAGCCTTCATAGACATGCTTCAATCATGTGTAAATCACAGTATTTGGGAATCCCTCTTATCATTGCAGGAGCAACTATACGTCCTTGCTATCATCTACAAGAACAAAACAAGAGCCCTCAAGCAAATAGAACTAGCGCTCAGCAAAGAAGAAACCAATGAACTATTCCCAAGATAGATCATGTTGATCGATGAGGCAGAAGATTGACCACCATGCTATTTCATCCTGAGCATAAAAAGTAGGCTGAAAGTCTCTTCAAGGACGACTCAGATCCAGTTTGTCAATAGAAAAAAGCAGATCCAGTGCCAAAAAAAAAGAGGGGACTGAGTCCCGGCACTAAGCTTAAAAAAGCTGAAAATTTCCATGATCAATGATCATGCCATCCCTATACTCAGTAAAGATTCCAAATCCAGGATCTAAAACCAAAGCCTTCTTTGAGAGACAATCAACCTACTGATTATGCTCACAATAAATATGCTTGAGTGATAATCAAAAGAAGTTTAACATAAGGGACCTTATGTCATTGCACCAATGGCTCAAGCTAGGAGAGTTCAAAGAAGCAGTCTTGTTTGCCTAGTTTATAATGACTAAGGAGTCTCCAAAGATAGTAAGGATAGGGATCTCCAAATGCTTTGATACTGCAAGAAGAGCCCAAAGAGAAAGAAGTTCAGCTCTGGTATTTGTGCTTCTGCCACAGCCTAGAGAGAAGCCAAGAGTGTGTGAGTCACTCAGAAGCAGCACGAACCCTGCACCCCCAAAGTTCTCTGCAGCAGCCCCATCAAAGAAGCCACAAGGAAAAAGGATCTGAGGGCTGGTACCAATACATCTAATCTTCTTTTTTAGCTTCGGAACAGGGTATAAGTGGAAGAGAGATTCAACCTGTTGTATGATACTAAACACTGAAACCCTTTTGTTTTAAAAAATACAATAGTTTCTCATTTTCCAAATGCTCCAGAAAATAAAAAGAGGCAGATAGCTAAAGACAGAGTGTGCTGATAAGCTCTTGTACCGAAGTTCTAAATAGGAGCTGACAGAGCAATTTTTTGAAGGTGGAAAACAGAACTGCTCACATATAGTAGAGAAAACCCTCTTGGTCATAATGTAATCAATGAAGAAATGTTGAATCGAATCTTCACCATGCCTGCAAAGGGCACATACACCAGGACCCTTCCATCCACGTTTTAAGAGATTGTCCCAGGTTAACACGCAGTTCTTTACTACGAGCCAAATAAAGCACCTGATTTTTGAAGGAATGTTGAATGACCATAGGAGGTCCAAAACTCGAGACTGATCAGAGGTGGGCTCATGAAGGTGTTTAGCAATAAGATCGTACCCTAGAGCAGTCGTTATATCCCCATTATGATTATTATGAGTCCATATCAAGGAGTCGTTCAAATTTTTTAGTCTGATTCTGCCTTGTTTGAGCCCTAAAATAAATTTATTCCACAGTAATTTCCACTCACCTCCCAATTCCAGATCTTCAGCAGCGAGCCAGTATCCCCGAGCCTCTGGAGAAAAATTTCAGGCATGTGCCAGAGAAGTGATGCCATAATCCTCCAAATAATCATGAAGATCCTGGGGGAAGACAGATAGAGAATCAGAGCCCACAATCGAATCCGAGCCAATACGGATGTCTTCCCCATTCCCCACTCACCAAGATAGACATCTTCCAACCCAGGACAGAGTAAGAATAAAGCCTTTCCAAATCACTGAGACACCATTGATAGCAAAAGATTTTTTACGAATCCAAGTCACCACAGGGTGATTTTTTAGATATTTTGTAGACAGTAATTGATACCATATCCCAGTCCCATTTAGGGTCATCCATAAGCTTTTCAAACGCAAGGAAAGACTAAACCAACCCAAGTGTTTAATACCCCAACCTCCAAGGGATGTTGGTCACAAAAGTGACAACCAATCCACCAAGTGATACTTCCTTTTTTCAGCAGTTGAACCCCATAAGAAAGAAAAAATCAACTTTCTGAGCTTGTTAAGAATCGACTTAGGAATGGGAACAAGAGCCATCTAGTATACATGCACACTAGTTAGAACTGCCTTGATCAGAACAAGTCTACCCCTAAGGGAGAGGAATCAATGGGTCCAGTGTTGGATTCATCTTTCAAATTTTTTTATAAGCCAGTGCCAATCCTTTACCAAGTATCCAAAAGGCTTCATTAGAGGAAATTTGGGGTCTAAAATGGGCCTTATATGAAAACGCGCCAACAATAAATTTTGTGAGTTGGAATTCAAGAACCAATAGAATTTCAATAAAATGAGTCAACCATAATGGTTGAATTGACATATTTGTCATAAAATAAAACTACTTTTTTTGTTCGTATTTTCACATATCTCCCTTTGTTTTTACTCAAATTTCGAGTGGGAGAGCTCGTTGGATGCGGAATTTAATTCTGCATCCAACGAGTACCCACACTGTATACTTTTGACAGACCCTGCTACCCCAAAAACAAGAAACACTGGATAAAATGTGATGATGACATCATCATCACGTTTTTTCAGGTATTTCTTGTTTTAGGGGTAGCGGGGTCCATTAAAAGTATGCAGTGTGGGCACTCGTTGGATGCGGAATTAAATTCTGCATCCAACAAGCTCTCCCGCTCAGAATTTGAGTAAAAACAACGGGAGATATGTCGAAAATACAAACACAAAAAGTAGTTTTTTTCATTCTTCCTCCAAAATTAATAACTATTATTTTATTATTTTAACTATTATTTTATTATTTTCCCTAGGAGGCCCATTTTAGACCTCAAATTTCCTCTAATGAATGAAATAGCCAGATACTTGAAACCCAGAGTGATATGGTCATATTTGAAGGTAAGAGTACGAGAGATCTTGTTTAAGATCCCCTCATCCACATTATTGAACAAAAAACAGGATTTGTCCAAGTTTATACACATACCTGAGGCTGCACAAAAATTGTCCAAAATGACTTTGAAGGCAACCCATTCCTCGACAATGCCTGAACCAAAGAGAATCACATCATCAACAAATAGCAGATGGGTAAGAGAGAGCTGGGGTGAAATGCTTATAGAGATAGCTGACAGGAATTGAAAGGTTATAGGCAATGGGCATAGATACCTCAAAGGAGTTGAAACCATGATTGGATGCAAACTAAGACCAGGGAAAACATCGTTATGTTCTTTACAATTAAACGTAGGGAGATGTGCAAAGGTAAAGGAGTGGTGAATGATCCATGAAATGATGTAAAACCAAGGAATAGAGGGACCATATAATAATTTGAGTAAAACTTCTATATTTGGCATGTGCTGAAAAGTATATGTGTGTGTGTGTGTGTGTAAGCTTGCTAAAATTTATAGTTTGAAATTTTTTTTTGGGTAAGATCTCAATAATTTAATTTTTAGTTAAATTTATTTTTTCATTGTGTTTAAATTGTTGATTTAAGTTTTGGTTAATTTTTATTTTGTTGTTGTTTAAAATCAAAGTTTACTTTTTTAAGGATTATTAATGGGTTATTTTCAGGTGACATAGTTGTTTTTGAACAAAGGTGATGAGTCAACTTGTATTTGCTAGTAGTAGTTGTTGAATGGTGAGTTCAGGACACTTGGTGTCCATGGAGACCACATGTTAGGGAAGAAGGTAGGGCCTTCAACTTGCATTTGTTAATAGTAGTTCTTGAATAGTGAGATTGGGACACTTGGTGCTTATGGAGACCGCATGTTAGGGAACAAGGTAAGGCTTTGCACTAGGTTTAGGTTTATTTTAAGAATTCAAATAATATATGAAGTATAATATTCTAGACGCGTAATTTGATTCACAAAAATCATACTCATTGGTATATATGTAAATGTTTAATGAAAAGCATGCAATGCCCCCCCTCCCCCCACCCAAAAAAAAATAAAAATCAACTGATTATGGAGCATCTAGAACTCCTAGGACTTTTCATGTAACAACTCCAAAATCCATAACTAAAAAAAAATGTTACAAGGTGCTTAGATCATTTTAAGACCTAATTGGCTTCACATAGTTTTGATAAGACAATGTAAATCCTACATTTCATTTTCAACCTAGGACTTAGCCTATAATGAAAAAATCTGTAAACTAAAACTTAACAACTTGAATATGGTAACTCCATATAAGATTCCTATAACACTATACAGGTTTTAAGTCTTCAATTAGAATTACTTGTTTCGAAAGTCGATGAGTTATGCCTGCCTTGTAGTAAGTTATGTTTTAATATTTTCATTCCTCTACTTACAACCCCTATTTTTGATACTAGGGTTTCAAGGTTAAGGGTCTTACTTAGCTTATGAAGCCAATGCATTTCTTACTTTGTATTATTTTAGGTGTTTCCAAAAGAAAGAATAGCCCCCTTGCTAACCTAAACAACCTAAAGAGCTAAGGTAATAAGCACCAAAAAGAATAAGGAACAACGAGTTCACAAAAATAATTTTGCTCTCAGCTGTGCAATGATCAATTTATATATGTTTTGACCTAGCTTAAAATACTTAAACCATGGATTTTGTTATGCTATCGAAGCTGTTCTAAACTATAGAAAACAAAAGGGTGTCGAAACATATTAAAATACGTGGAGGTAGGTGAAATGTTTAACGCACCCACATGAAAGGGCTTAAGGCGCCATCCAGCTATAAAATGAGTTAAACCCTAAGCGATAAAGCTCAATGGTTTAGTTATTCATGTGTAAACTTCTACGTTGTTGTTCTGGTGGGGGAGAGCTGAGAGCTCTCAACCCTACCAACAATGGTATGCCAAGACCATGCAAACATTCAACACCGTGGACAAATTCACCAACGGACTTTGACTCAAAGCCTCGGCCCTGCGCAGAGAAATATCATTGCTAAGGTAAGTTCTTATTTGTTTTGTTTGGCTCCAGTTTTAAAAGCCATTATTTTATAAAGTTAAAAAAATCCATATGTTTAACCTCTGTTTAGTTGTTTGAATGACAGGTGGTTCGATGGGTGTTGCATTGGCTTGAAGGAGTGAGCTCGGTCGAGGGTAACCGACGTTGTAGGTTTTGGTAAGACCTAGATTCCTTGAAACCCTACGGTCTAAGGAGTAAAATGCTAAGGGAAAAGATGGTACTAAGTTTCTCTGGTTGGATTCGTTTTGGAGATTCGCTGGGCTTTGCACATGCCTCCTTCTATTTTGATGGTATACTCTCTTGTGTTTTGGCAGAGATTTAAGCTATTTTAAAATCTCGCGGGCTAAGTTAGGGGTTTATATTTTAAAATACCTTTTTTCCCGTAGAGTTTGTGCGAGGAATTGTACTGCGGTTGCTTGAGAATATTTACTGTAATATTTTAGTAGGGGTTTATTGCAACTTTACTACGATTTTATTTTAAATCTTGGTTTATGTTTTTGGTACTACTTTGTAAATGGGTTATTAATATTGCTATGTATATTGTTTATAACTTTCAGCACTGTTCTGTATGATATTTTGTTTATTTTATCACTCTGTATATTGTTTAAATTTATGTGAATGGATTTGTGTACGACTATTGCGTATAAGATTTTAAAGGGTTTCCATTTTGTTTTTTGAAAATTTTACGACGTTTTCCTTATTGCTTGAACCTAGGGTGATTTTACTTTAAGTTTTAGTTATTAAAAAAAATACTTGGAATTCTTAGCCTTACAGGCTTCAAACCCACGACTAGTTTAAAAACCTTAACTAGGAAAGTTTGTTTGGAAAATACGGTTTTAAATCAAATCTTTTATTTCGTTAATATGGTGTGTTTACCCTAAGTCGTTTTTGTAAAAGAAGGTAAGCTTCTCGACTGAGAGAAAATTATACTAATTGTTTAATAAAAACAGTAAGCCTTTCAGCTATGTGAGATTGATACCCGAGTGAAAATAATATTTATATATATTTTTTATTTCTATGGTTATTAAACCCTTGGCTAGAAGCCATATCATTTTAACTATAAATCTATTGTTTCTTTGATTGGTTACAAAATTTGATTTAGGGTTTTATTGTGCTTAACTAAGGCAAGCCCTAGCAGTGAAAGGATTTGTTAACTAGTTAAAAACATTGACATCTCTGTTAAATCTCTTTTTAAAATTTTGAATGAAATTATAAGAACACTAAGGAAATGCTAAACATTTACTAATCATGTACTATACATGACACTAGTTAAAACTATATATATATAATATGATATTGTTTCAAGTAAAAGAACATAGAGTTTACGATTCCTAAAATAGAAAACAATAGAATTCATTTTAACTTATACTTTACAGAAAATAAAACTTTCCTACTTTATTTTCAAAAAACAATAACCATTCCTTCAAAATAAACAGAGATTGAACTAAAGATAAATAACCAGAACAATATAGAACCTGTTAACTTCAAAAGTGGACAAACATCCAAAGAAGACCGTTCCTCCCAACCGTCTGCTGAAAGAAGACAAGATTACTTGCTTTAGGACCCCCAAGCTTGTTCACTAAACCACCAGGACGAAGATACTATGTAGAAGCCTATTCAGTCCTCTCTGTAACTCAACAGTCACAATTGCAGTCATCACTTTAGCAATTCACTTTAGCTTTCCCCTCATCAAATTTCCTCTTGTGTGCCTAACTTTTTAGTTTCCAGCAAACCACAAGGTTCTAATATCTAGAATTGAGTGAGCCTCCTACTCATTCGATGGGTATATATGTGATTGCCTAGGTCTTTGGGTTAGTTTTGTAATTAAATGAGCCACTTGCACAGTTCCTCCTTTCTTGGGAACATGACCACAATTATAGGGAAGTTGCCTCCTACAACAGCAAGAAAGTGAATGATGTTGCTGCCATTGTCACTTTTTCCTTCTGCACCAAATCATTCCTCCTAGTGGGTCAATGAACACTCTTCAACAGTCCTCTTTGGATAGGTGTCTCTTCTTTTAATTATTAAATAATAAAATATTTCAATTACAGTCATCTTTGACCATCCTTGGTCAACAACACAAAACTTTACAATAACTTTCAAAGTAATTTCTTTTCACAAAATAAAATGTTTTTAGTTCTAGGTGGGTTACATTTCATGGCCGCCAAATGGCTTATATTTTTCTACATATTCATTGACATGATTACCAAAAGGAACCAGCTCCACAAAAAGGACTTCAAGACAAGTGATAGACTCAAAGGAACACATTTATCTCGATTGTTGGCACTTGGGCAGACCCGGGTTAACGCTTTATACTTCGCACCAACAAAAGACCCACTGTGTTGGCCCTTTCGGCAACAACCTGTGCGCAGGTTGTAGTCTCACCCGAAACAGCAATGGGGTGCCGCAGAATCAGGTTTCTGCATGCAAAGAGGGGGATTACTGTACCTTAGCCTTTCTAAACAATTATTATTCAACTTCCTGTTTACTTATCATTCATTCACATATAACTTCAGAGCATAAAAGACAAACCAAACTTGCATAACCCACTACAGGGAATTCACTGCGAAGCTTGGTATTAGCAGAGATCTTATATTATCAGATATAATCAGTTAGATGCATGAAAATAATAGAAACGGAAACAACACAACAAAACCACAACACCACATATAACGTGGTTCACCCCCAGTGTAGGGGCTACGTCCACAAACTGCGTTTTATTCCTCTTTCCTCAAAACCACAGTTTATCTGCGCACACAGCTGCAGATTCCTTCCATTCTTAATAGTTGCGCACACCAGCTGCAGATCTTTCTTTCTTCCTTACAAAAACCCTCTGCGCACACAGCTGCAGAGGTCGTCCACGCACACAGCTGGGACTTGTCCTTTCCTTACAAA
>LPNX010222863.1:0-44481 GCA_001517045.1 Pseudotsuga menziesii | reverse complement strand
TCTTTAGCACACCGATTTAGTGTTGGATGAGACGACGGGACTTACTTGTATGAAGAAACTTATCTTAATATAGTCTTATTAGTTATAATCCCTATCGGCATTAGCAGCCCTTTTTTCAAAACTTCGGCTTAGAGAGAATTTCTATTTCTTTTTGTGTTCGGACGAGGATGGCTCTTGCTCTGAAATTGAGACTGGGCTCAGAGACGGATCTCATCTTTATATCAAGCTGCTGCTAGCCCAAATGAACGTGAGTTCCCCAGGATGGTAAACAATCTCCCCCGCTGCAGGCGAATCTGCTTAACAGAGAACCGATTGTTTGAAAGGACGTTCAATAAATTGATTGAGGAAGATTCATAACGCCATTGAAGCAGAATTTCGAGGGAGATCCCAGCGAGGGTTGTCAAGATTGTGACTAGAGGCGTAGCAAATTCATGACAAAACCCTGATATTACTGCGGCTATCTTCTTGTGGATGAATTTTGGCGGGAAGCACTATTGGTCGATAAAATATTAATTTTCTTATTTTCATAGAGAATGGTGTATGTGTATGGAGAAAAAAGTACTAAAATAATTATCTAAATTGATAATATAATATTGAAGGTTCATGATCTATATTCTTCTTTGGATGTAAGGTATCTCATAAGAAAAGTTATGATAAGCTTTGTCATGTTTGAAAAAAACATAATAATACAAAACTAGTAAATGTTTTTTATTGTTTCAAAAATAATTTAATAAATAGTGTGACTTTTTACTTGTCTTAACTAATTTATTGATACTTTATATATTGTTAATCAATTTAATTGTACTATATCTACTATATTTCAAATGGTATGTGAAGTGCTTTACAAACTATCCTACTAACCAAACATATATGTAAACCATGTATTAACATTGGAATTTGAGGAGGAGTTTGCTCATGAGAGATCTTTCCACCAAACTTGGAGGTATGGGCCTCCTTTGTTGATTAGATCACGATGTGCCCCTTGTTATACTATTACCTCCTCCATTTCTCTCCACAACTTTGGCCCATAGAATCCATTGGAATGTAAAGGAGGAGAGTTCAAATGTGTCACTTCCCTTCCCAGTTTTCTTTATGCTTCCAACTAATGCAATGGCAAGCAGCAGAAGACCCGCTACCTTCAATGTGAGGGGACTCTTCAGGATATCCTCCTTCATTTTTTCTTCCTCCCTCTGGATCTAGCTTCTAAGAATTTTCCTTTGCTCATTGGCTTCCCATGTCCAAAAATGGGTGAAACAATTTATTTGAGAGGGAAAAACAAACAATTGATTTGAGAGGGAAAAACGATTGAGAATTTTTTTTATTGCCGGAGTGACAACTATAAATGACCAAATAAATGACCAATTGTTATGTGGTCATTTTTAGTCTAGATATCCTGTGACCAAATTTGGTCATTTATCTTGGTCGTTTTTAGTTGGTTTTTATCCCATGACCAAAAGTGGTCATTTATCTTGGTCTTTTTTAGTTATCTCACTTAAATTTATCAATTTTGGTCATTTATCCCTTCAAAAAAACTATGGTGACCAAAATTTTTGGTCTCCTGGTCACTAATCTCTCATTTTCCACTAGTGTCAGCACCTGACACCTGTTCTTAAGGGGGAGGAATATACCTTGTTTTCCCAAACCGCTCTACAGCTCTCCATTGCTCCAAACTTGGGGTGTCACTCTCCATCATCTCCCGAATAGCTACCTCGAGCTCCATGTATGCTTCGTAAGATTTCTTGGGCAATCTGGCTCTGATAGCGACGAACTTCTGCAGGATTTCAAAATCTTATGTTAACATGTCTATGATGGTCTGTCCTGTCAGGCTCTTCTCCAAGCTGTTAAATTTCGTGTGGTCCATGCGAGCCTGGACAAGCAGGTGGTGATAATGTTTAGGCGGGAGTTTCTTGCCTGCTTCGTCCCAGAAGCACGGTAATCCCTCTTCGAACAGCTCTTTGAACTCCTGTCTGAACTTATTTACCTGCGCCCGCAATTCTTCTGACTTATCTAGGACAATCTTCATTAACTGGTGTTTGTTGATAATTTTTTTGCCGATAGCACTATTGAGATTCTGTCCTTTATGCCCATGTCATGCAACTTTTGGTGTGTTAGGGAATTCAGGAAATTCAATGAATTTTGAGCTGTAGTGAGAGGCCTTCTTGCCATGTGTTCATTCACCAGCTGCAGTCTTTGTTTGGCCAACTCTGTCATTGTACACAAATCATCAATAAAACTCAAGTAATGCTGGAATTTGGTGATTTCTATGGTCAGGCTATCCTAGATAATATGTTTCGCCCCATGAAGAGGGCCTTTCCCGATGCATTTTTCTTTCAATTCATCATTCTTTTTCTGTAATTGGTGCTTCTCCTGCAAGATCTGCTTTTTGTTTTCATTTTCCTTAGTTAATTCGGCCTTCATCTTTTCATTCTCAGTTTTCAACTCCTTAATTGCTTCCTCCTTCAAACTCACTTGAGACATGGACACCAACAGGTCATCTGCAGAAAAATCAGCTAATGGCTTCTGGATGTTTACAATAGATAGGTCATCACCAGTAGGGGTTTGGCTCATTAGCTCTTCCATTATCTCCTTTTCTTCAGTCTGATCTTTCTTCAACATGGAGATTTGGGATAGCAGCTCCTCCCTTTCGGCTTCCCACCTATGCTTTTCCTCTTGGAGCTCTCCAGCTTTTCCCTTGTATTCCATCATCTCCTGATGGACTTTATCTTTCTCCTCCTAGAGGGCTAGCAATTCAGCTGATTGGACATGTTCTAAGCCTGGCATCTTCAACCTCTTTTTCAAAACTTGGAGCGCGTTATCTTTCTCTTCTAGAAATTTTTTGATAGCCTGGGTATTGTCTGAGCTAGCGAGGTCTGCTTGTAGTTTTCTTAACTGAATAACATTTGCCTTTTTTTCTATTTTCTCATGCTTTAACTGGACTTCCAATTTGTCTACCAACACCTATAATTTGTTTATCCTCACCATGGCCTGCAAAAAATCTAAGTAGAGGATGTCGCTTGTTTGTTTATGCAGCTGAATTTTGTCAGGTATGCTGATTTTGTCCAGCCTGACTTCTATTTCAGACATCCTTTTATCATTCACTATGGCCATCTTAAAAGTGTCTTTCTCAGCGTCTCTAGCCGAAACTAGAGATGTTTTGGAATTGCACAAGCTTCTTACCCTTGGTAGCAGACTTCTAGTTTCCTCTAGGGACTGCTTTCTCTTTTCCATGTAGCTTCTCTTGAGCTGCTCTTTAGACTTAAACAAGGGACTGGAGTCTGGGCTATCTACATCACCTTCTGAACTTTTAAAAGAAACTTGGTTTATCTGTACTACCTTCCTGGGGACCAGGGCAACTCTTTTGAACATACCCAAAACCTCATCATCTACGGTCTCGCTACCCTTGAGTAGCTTTGCATTTTTATGGGAAGCCTCGTCATCTATTTCCATACTGTCAGCATCAGACAAACTCCTCTTGACTACACCACTGACACCTTCAGAGATTTGGATTGCTGTACCAGGTACAGGATGTGTCTCCTCATCGGACTTGGTCTCATCAGTAAACTGCAGTAAATTTGCCATCTCAACTAACCCCTCAACAGCTTGATGCTCAAAGGGTTTATTCCTGTTAGCTTGTTTTCTCAATGAAATTACTTGGTGGGGGTCGTAATTCACACTTGATTCTTTAATGAACTCCATATTTTCCAACAACTTTTCTATAAAGACCAAGGCACCCTTGCTTTTAAAAATGAAGGTGCCTACCTTGACCAGAAATTTGATGTTCGAAGATTTCTTGAAGGCACAGAAATGTTCTTCTTCGGACAACAACCTATGCCGCATGAACTCCAATGCGAATATTCTAGGGGTCAAAAAGGAAGGTAGCCTATAAGGCTGACCTGTGAAGCCATATATTCTCAACACGGTATGATCCCTATACAAAAACCAATCTCCAACCCGCTCTTCTGGCGAAGACTGCATCAAGCTTCTCATCTCATCTAGGACCCGGGGTAATTCTTCATCGAACAGCATTTTGTATATCTCAGACATGATTGAATTGGCAAATTCGATCATGCTGATTTGATTGGGTAAATCAGAGGAACATAAGGTACTCAGGAACTTCAACTCTGAGACATTCGAACACAGTAGCATGTTAAGCAAATAAGTCTGGAACCTGAAAAACCGGACCTTGGGGAACTCGCTTAGCTAAAGGTGAATTGACTTAGCCAGGTATTCGTCTAAACTAAAAACCGGGGTTGACTGGGACTCAGAAATGGAGGAATTCATTCTCAACAAAAATCCGAGAATGACCTTGCCCACATGACAATCCTCATCTAGACCTAGTACTTGACATACCAAAGAAATGACCAATTGGACTTCACTCTTGAACATATGCATAGGGTAGGGTGGGGATACGCCATCTACAGACTGACCATCTTTTAACAAGCTCGACAAGAACTTACAGCGGGTTTCGGCTTCGGACTTCTTATACAACTAGACCAGGATTGACTCATTTATAACTTCACTGCTGTCTGGATAATTTTCTGGCAAACTAAGGACTTCTCGAATGACCACAGCGTCGACTCTACATAATACTTTGGACGCAGACCTACTGACAATAACTCTTTGAGACAGAGAATAATTTGAGGCACACCATTCTGTGAATTCTAGAAAGTGGAGGGTTTGCTCAATGGCGAAATAGTACAGGAAAGACCTGCACACATTCAGCATATCGTTCCCCTGCGAGTGGTGATACCACAACCTTTCTTTACTATCAGACACGCTCCCCACTGAGAGGAAGGGGTCACAGACATTCCTATCTCTATCAACTAGGAACTCTTCCTTATCGTCTACAACTTGACCCGACACCTGAACCTCTTTTCTCTGGTCCATTACTGAATTTCACACTGGTAACTTGTAGGAGGGATTACAGAATTACTGGGCTTCAGTGTTACCTGGTTTACTGTGGCGGCGCGTGCTCGAAGCGTGCTTGCGTTCGCTGAATAGGAGCCAAAAACTGACAGATGGAAGCTTCCAGACAGGCCGGTCCTTTTCACTGGTCCCGAGCGAATAAAATAACAATGATCGAGGTCAACCCTTCACTTTTATAAGCCTTTTTATTCCCGGATCCTATCATCATTCGCCACGTGGAAGATCATTTACTTTCCGCAACTACCACTTATTATCCACCACGTATCTTTCTTCTCCGGATCCATTACCCACCATTGATCTGACCCTTCGCAACCTTCTGGCCCTCGGATCGCGTGCCACGTGTCCTTTTCCGTCGGGCGCCCTAGTGATAAACGCCGCACAAGTCTCCACCCCGGAATCGGTTATGACCGTAGATGAAACGTGCCTTCATCCTCCACCATTGGATCAATTGCCACGTCCCACATTCCGCTGAGCCTTCCGACTTTAACCGTCGTGCAACTCTGAGTTCCGGACTCACCCTCATCCATCGATCTGATACGTCTTTACAGGTGGATCGTTGGATCATGTGGCGCCCACCGAATTTCGCTGGGCTCCTTCGCTTTAAACGTCGAGCAAGTTTGATCAGCGGAATTTCTCCTAATCGTCGATGTGACATGTCTTTAATCATGCACCGTCGGATCATCATCCACGTACCCAATTCCGCTGGGCAAATCGAGGCTATCCTTCGTGTAAGTTCAACCTCCGGAATCCGTAATAGCCGTCGATCCACTCCACTGCTGATCCTCGGCCGTCCGATTATCCGACACATACCCATTCCGATAGACGCCTCGGGGCTTATCCCCCGTGCGATTTCACCCCGCGGACTCCATGATGGCCATCGATCTATTCTGCCTCTGATCTTCGGCCGTTGGATTGACCACCACATACTTATTCCGCCAGCCTCCCTTCCCTTAACTGACACGCGCTTTCACAGGGCGGATCTATCGTGAACCGTAGATCTGCTTGGGACCACTTCACAACCTTTGATCTGTGCGGCGGGTTAAAGGCTCGAACTTCTCTTATCCCCCTCGCATGTTTTGAAAGGCGGAGGGAGAATTAGCCATAGATTTTCTTCTTTCCATCCTCGCGGCCTAGGATCTTTGGTAACCTGATCGACGTTTAGACCTTCATCATACTCATATACTATATCCTTTGACCAAAGTGCTTGAAAAACATTATTTTTTCTCCGCCATGGTTTCATTCTCCTTGGTCAAATAGAGGTGTTAACACTCACCACCCATCCTTTGTTGTGCATGTTGGGGGAACCTATCCAACCTCTGCAGGCCATGTTGTATTTAAGCACTCAACCTATGCAAGTCAAGTTGATCTTCACCATCCAGCCTCTATTGATCATGCCGGTGGGATCCTTCCAACCTTTCTAGGTCATGTTGGATCCAGTCACTCAGCCTCTGCAGCTCATGCTGAGGGCACCCGTTCAACCTTTGTTGTTCAAGTTGAACCTCCCCATCCAATCTCTATAATTCATGTTGGATCCATCCACCCAGCCTCTGTGGTTGATGCTGGGGGCACACACTCAACTGCTGCAAAGCATGTTGATCATAACCATTCAACCTCTGTTGTTCATGTTGGTGGTACCCATCGAACCTCTGCAAGTCATGTTGGACCCAGTTTCTCAGCCCCTGCAAGTCATGCTGGGGGCAATCTCTCAGCCTCTGCAAGTCATGCTAGGGGAAATCTCTCAGCCTCTGTGGTTCATGCTGAAGACAATCTATCAACCACTGCGAGTCATGTTGACACTGTTGAAAAGACTACCCATTCAAAACATAAGCCTCTTAAACCCTAAAGGAAAGTATCCTATGGCTAGGGTTTAAGAGGCCATCAACATACTGGGGTTGAAAGAGAGATGCACAATGTTCAACAAGCATATATAAGCAAGTTTCAGAGATAAGAAAGGTCCACACCTGATTAACTAAAGGCTGGTCCAAGATTTCTCTTCAATCTTCTTCTTGCTCCTCTTGCTCCAAGAGACCTGCAAAACAAATTATACCTTCCTCAAACCATTATGACCACATATAAAACAATGATAATAAAATAAATATGAACTAATGATCTGAATAACATCATCATATGATCATAAACAGAGATTCAATCACACATTGAACAATGATTTGGGAAAGAAGAAGGACATCACATCTTTATTAATCTTGAAAACAAGTACAAGTATATCTTCTCTTCAAGTTCGGCACCTCACGAAACCTTGATATGGTTCTACTACTTCTCTTCTCCAAGGAACTCAGCCTCCAAGCTCTGCAACACAAGGAGAATGCTTCTAGGGCAAAGGTGTGGGAAAAGAGAGCTCCAAATCCTCCAGTATAATAATGCAAAAATTCAAGTCCCCTCTCATGGACCTCCCTACCTCTATTTATATGGTTAGGGAAGAGTTAGGGGCGAAGACAAAGTAGTTACAACTGAAGGAGTCAGTTGCATAACTACCCAAACTACCCGAAATTCAAAAGGCGTGTTTTTTGACATTTTTAAAAGGCATACGTGGGTTGCATAACTGGACAGTCACGTATAAGAAAATTATATGTGGGTTGCTAGTAAATAAAGTCACGTATATATAGCATAAGCGAGTACTATAGAGAGAAACTCGCGTATCATACGTGGGTTTGCCTTAAGGCAAGTCGTGTATAAACAAAAAAAACTCATTTTTAGGGTATTTCTGGGCATTTTCAGACTTTGGTGTCTTCTGGAAATTTTTAAATAACTAAAATATCTTTCCAACAGTGTAGAGATGAGGTCAAACGGAGTTACAAAACTCAATATATAGGTCCTCCAATTTAGGTGTTTTTTCAGTGACTTTCATGAAGTGTCGTCATGGAAGTGTCGACATGCAACAAAATCATGGGAAAGTGGTCACAGGAAGAGATGTGTCATTTTGAGCTATAACAGTAACCAAAAGCACAAGTGCATGTTCATGAGAGGTAGATTCTGAAGATGAATCTAGGCGGATGTGTGTTGAGCCCAGAAATGGCCTCTTTTGACCACCTTTAATTACCTCTTCTTGTTCTATCCTATCCCATTCAGCATACCAATTAAACATGTTATCCCCACTCTACTGTTCAAACCACCAAGGTATGATTGTTCATTGTTTTATTTTATTAATACTTATGATTGTGATAATTAAGGCTTCGTATCTCTCAATGCGCTAACATATTAGGGTTTATAAAGGTATTTTGAGATAAGTGGACCGCAGGAAGATTGGGATGAACAAGTCATGAAAAGGATGGGAATTCACTGCTCAAGCTGATCCTCATCCATCCTATCATCACCCAAAGAATGCGGTTCCAATGCGATATCCTGGACAAAGCTGTGACAAGGTAGCTACAACAGAATGCGTCAGATTTGGAGATCCATAGTGCATTGTTGCTTGTGTGTAGCCGTGATCTGAAGATATCATCACTCCTGGGGCGATTAATAGTTTTCCTATGTTTCCTATTTTTCATCATACCGCATTTGTAACAGCTGTTGTCATTTAGGGTTCCTGAAGATCAGAGATCTTCATGGCTGCCCCATAATAGGATAGGATGTTACGATCCACATGGTATAAATATGGAGAATTGTTTTGAGCCAGGGGTTGCTGAACATACAATCAATTCATTGTATTAGCTATGAGGAGGAATTGTGTAATTAATCTGTCTTTCAATACAAGGAGTTACTTCTGATCTAAGGTTTTTACGTTTGTTCAGCCAGCATCTCTGTGTGAAGGCTAGGCCCGCCTTTCACGGGGATTGTTGAATTAAATTAGGACTTTTCAATTCCTTTGTCGTGTGATGTTATGTTAATTTTATTCTTTTCGTAAGAAGCTGTAACAAGTGTGGATTTACAGTGAGTTGTGATTACATTCCTTGGAGATCTGTAGTAGTATAACATGGCAGTCGACTGAGTAGATAATTATCTCTTATGCAATTCATGTGGTAACTGTAACAGATCTATTCATCCTTAGATATTTTAGTTGTTGTTCCATGAATCTTTGCAACATGTCTTTTATTTTTATGATTACCAAATTTCATTCCCGCACTTCAGTTTCCTAGAATAGTCGAACTCAATCTCTATATTTGAATTCCTAGATCAATATTTAAATTATGCTTGTGGGTTCCTAGAATAATCAGATTGGATAGGTGAATTAATCATTCAGTGATGTGAACAGGATTTCCTTTCGTTTGCAATTGTAATTTAGATATGACTTTTATCTTTCCATTCTTAGATCAAGGCGTAGCAAAAGGTAATTGTGATTTTGTTAGAAGATAATTGGATTAAGTAGATTCTTGGGATGAGCATAGCTGAACAGAGGATAGTATGGTTCAATTACAGTGACTTTGTGTTTAAGCATATACTGTGCATGTTATCCTTGAAATACAAGACTTTCCTGGGTTGACAATAAATATTGTACACTCTGTATGTTAGTAGTAATCCACTTGCATATTGGGTGCTTGATAATGTGGTGCTTCTTCATTGCTACTTCCAAGGTTATCATCTTCTTGAAACACTTAGATTCATCATGATTATATTTCCCACAAAAATTGCAATGACGCTTAGTCTTCTTTCCTTTTGGCTTGGATCCTTTGTCATTTTTTAAAGAAGGAGCTGACTAAGAGGGTTTGGGACCCTTGTTGTTTGACTTATTATTGTTAAAATGTTGTTTCTTGGGAGGCTTGGACTTTTCTTTCTGATGGGACAATAAGGATTTCCCAAATGTATCTGCATTGTTTATTATTCTAAGATGAATGAGCTTATCTTAATCTCTAATTAAAGAATCACAAAAGGATTCAAGACTAGGCTCTTGATAGCTAGCTATAGTTAAATATTCTTTCATGGAGTAGAATGTAGATACAAAAATAGAATATGCAGGTCCAAGTTTGCAAAGAATATGATAAATACATTGTTTATCTTCCTTCTTAATTTTGCATTCTGCACATAAGAGTTTAAGATTTTTATGCTTAGACATATAGTATTGAATGCATGAAAAATCATTTGGATTCAAGGAAACCAACTCATTCTCAAGTTGATGACCCCAAATTTCATTATGTTTACCAAACACAAATTCCAACTTTTCCCAAGCTTGATCAGGTTCATCAATTCCAGATATGTGGAATCACAAATTAGTAGAGATTGACATCCCAATCAATCCACGAGCTTCATCATATCTATTTTCCTATTTAATTTTCTTATCATTATCAGTGGGTTCTATTTCTTTCCCTGAGGTTATCCTAAAAAGTCCCCTACTTCACAGAACATCCTCCATACGATATTTCCATGAGAAATAGTTAGAACTTGTAAGTATATTATCATAAGGGGCGGCCATACTGTAAAATAATGACTAAAAGAATAGAAACTGACTATCTAGATGCAAAGAGCTCGAAAAAATATGCATTTTTTAAAAAAACGGCACTGAAAACTGATTCTGGATGATGAAGTTATGCTTGATCAAAGAAAATGTTTGAAAATGTCCCCAATAGTGACATGGCAGGTATTAACTTGACCAACTAAAAAAAAGAACCCTCCTCTTCCCAAGATCAACATTTGACAATCACTTTACAATAAAGTTGTTTTTAAGTGAATCACTTTTGTAGAATAAGTGATGTACATTACAACCTTGCAAGGAAACACCTAGGGCGTTTAACAACCAGTTAAGGGATGCACACATATCCTGTCTTCAAGCTTGGCCAGATACCCCTGAAATGAGAGAGAATCAGAGCATCTATAGAGCCAATGGTGAACTGCAGGTGAACTACATCAGATCAAAGATAACTCTGAGAGGCTTTAAAATGGCCATCTATGAGATCTAAGTAGATGCTTCAGAAGTGTTCGGAGAACGTTCTGAGAGGCATCAGAGATGCATCAGAAGGTGTTCTGAAGGTCTTCAGTTGAACGCTAATGAAGCGACTGTTGAACTAACTAGTTTTCAAAAGTGGGTGACCATACCACTTTTGACATCCTGAACTAGTCATAGCATTTGTTGCAACAATCTGATAATTGGGTTTTAGGGAACTTGTGAGATGGAAAACTTTATGTGCTAAAAGACTTGTTTCAGAGAGGCATCATGTGAAGGTGCCTCGTCTGGTGAAGGTGAAGGTATCTGGCCAATAAAACTGGGTTTGAGAGTGCATCTGGTTTTGAGCAGCTGGGCAAGTTTCAAAAAGCGTAATGACATATATAAAGACGTCTAATGACGACATCAAGAGGGGTATCTACAAGTTGGCAAATATTATGTTTTGGATTTTAACAAATACTATAGGGTACATAAAGGGGGGAATGGTTAGATCATCAAAGCCCTTGCGCCTATCCTTTTAAGTTTAATCAATCTTGGTTAGACAATGAGGATTTTATTTAGATGGTTCGAGCTGAATGGCCTCTTATTCACTCGGATTCCTCTTTGGATGCTATGCATGATCTCTCTTTTAGACTTCAAGATTTCAAAGAAAAGGTTAAGTCTTGGACTAAAGTGGAAGCTTTAAAAATGAAGGATAAGTCTGCTGCTTTGGAAGAGGAAATTAGTTCTCTTCTCTTTTCTTCACAATCTTCCATATTAAAACAAGATCAACAACTGAAATTGAATTCTCTCAAAGCTGCTCATCAAAAGATGCTAGATCATGATCTTTATTCAGCAAGACTTCAAAGTAGGATTACGTGGGCTCAAAAAAGGAATACAAATACTAAGTATTTTCATGCGGTGGCTTCAGCTCGGAAAAATCATAATTCTATTTGGAGTTTACAAGATGATTTGGGCAATTGGGTTTCAGATGATCAAAGTATTAAAGCCCTTGGGATTCGATACTACAAGACTTTGTTTGAAGATGATCATTTGACAAACCTAGAAGCTCAGCTTAAGGTTATTCGTCTTTTCCCTTCTTATATTAGTGCAAAGGAGAAAGAAGCTTTCACTAGCCCTGCCACTATCATAGAAGTAGAAAATGATCTTAAACTTTTTAAAACAGATAAGGCGCCAGGCCTGGATGGATGGCTTGTAGAGTTTTACTTGACTTTATTTGATCTCTTGGGCCCTCTCCTTGTCAATTTGGTGGAATCCTCTAGAATCTCGGGCAGAGTAACTCCTGCCCTTAATTCTACTTTCTTAGCTCTCACCCCTAAGGTTGATCTACCTGTTTCCTTTGCTGATTTTTTCCCTATTTCTCTCTGTAATCTCTACTATAAGCTTATTTCTAAAGTTGTGGCTATGAGGCTTAAGACCTTCCTTGATGCTTCGATTTCTCCTCAACAGTTTGGATTTCTAAAAAACCGTCAGATCCTCGAGCCCATAGCCATAACTCAAGAAGTATTACATACCGTCAATACCAGAAAGAGATGTGCTCTCATCCTAAAATTGGATTTATCAAAAGCTTTTGACAGAGTTAATTGGACCTTTATCCGTCTCATCCTTATTCAAATCGAGGTTCCCCTTATTGGGGTTAATTGGATCTTGGGTTGCATCTCTTTAGCCAACCTTGTTGTCCTTGTAAATGGATCTCCTTCTTCTTTCTTTCCAGCCTCTCGTGGAATCAGATAGGGATTCCCTTTGTCCCCCCTCTTGTTCATCCTAGTTATAGAAGGGCTTAGTCTTTTGATTGAGGAAGCCAAGCAGTTTGGAAATATTAAAAGGATCAAAATTTCTTCTCAGCTTTCCCTCACTCATTTACTATTTGTAGATGATGTGATTTTATTTGGTCTAGGTACTTTTGAGGAGTGGTTGGCCTTCAAAGTCATTTTGGATACTTTTTGTGAGGCCTCTAGTATGAGTATTAATTTGAACAAATCTTGTTTTCTTCATAACGATCTGGATGAGGCATCTCTCCGAAGAATTTCTAGTCTCCTCCCTTACATATTTGATAATCTTCATAAAGGGTTCGGTTATCTTGGCTATTTCCTTAAACCATCGAGTTATTTGGTAAAGGATTGGCTCTGACTGGTTTCAAAATTTGAGAAGAGAATATCTCATTGGACAAATAGGCTCCTTTCTATGGGGGGTCTTCTAGTCCTTATTCGTTCTGTTCTATCGAGCATGCCAGTTTTCTGGATGGCACTGGTTCCGATTCCATCCTCAATCTTAGATAAGCTCAGAAAGATGATTTTTTCCTTTCTGTGGGGCTCTTCATCAAAGACTAAAAAATTCCATCTAGCTGACTGGCATCTTTTGGCTCGTCCTACTTCTCTTGGAGGTTGGGGAATTAAACATCTGCCTAGATTTAGTCTTTCCCTGAGGATGAAAATTTTTTGGCTAGAATTAAATAGCAAAGGCATCTGGCATCTTCTTATTTCTGTTAAGTATATGAAAAAAAAGCCTCTACATTTATGGTTTAGGGAAAAGAGCTTCAATTATAGAAATGCCTCAATTATATGGAGAGGGTTCATCTCTACCATACCATGGATTGGAAAAGGTATTATCTGGAATGTTGGTAATGGTGCCTCTATTCGCCTGGGTGCAGACCCTTTCATTGGTATGGGATCATCCTATACTCTACCAAGAGAATTGAGAGATTACTTGGAAGATTTTGGAACTCGCACCCTAGCCCAAGCTAGGAATCAAAATCCCTTTGCTTCAGGTTACTGGTTCTCGACTGAAGATCTTGATCTTGTAGGTGATTGGAAAGATGTTTGGGATAATTATATCAGAGGTCTGGATTATGGACGAATTCGTCTCTCTAATCAGAATGATACTCTTCTTTGGTCTCATAAAAATTATATAGGCCCTTTAATTGCTGCTAAAGGTTATGATTGTGTACTCTCTGACAGTTGTGCAGAGATAAGTGTTCCTATTCTAGATATTATTTGGACTCTAAATATCCCTTTGAAAATAGTTTGTTTTACTTGGCTACTGACCAGAGGAAATATTTTAACTTGGGATCAACTCCAGAATAGAGGTTTTAATGGTCCCAGTCGTTGTGTTCTATGCGAAGAAAATCTGGAGGATATTCATCATCTCTTTTTTTTTTCTGTCCATTCACTGTGCGTATCCTCTCACATTTCGTGGATAAGTTTAAGTGCTCATTTCCAATTTTTAATACTATCCACTCCTTTTTGGATCATTGGTTTCACTCCTCTGCGTGAACAGCTCCATTCACATACCTGCATCTGTTTATTTTCTGGGGTATTTGGATCCTCCAGAATCACTGTTTATTTGAAAATAGGAGACCATCTTTCTCAGCTTTGATCTCCAGGATTGAAGGTTTTTTAAATTCTTACCCTGTTCCCATAAAAATCCATAAAATTCAGAACATTGGCTCTAAACCATTTAAGGCCTTTCCTTGTGGATTCTTCGATGGAGCTGCTGCGGAGAAAATAGGTGGCTCAGGGTTTGTGATTTATATCAATGAATCTCACTTCTTCAGTTTCTCTTTGGGTTGTGGAAATAGCACAAACACTAGAGCGGAATTATTGGCGTCGTGTGCAATTCTTAGAGTAAGTTTATTTATGGGAATTCCCTTGCAGTTGATATATGGTGATTCCATGGTTATCATATCTTGGCTTAAAGAATTTCTGCACTTGATGTTCCTTCACTGATGCATTGGTGTAACGACATAAGAAATATGCTTCAAATGGCCCCTCCAGTGATCTTCAAACACACATTTCATGAGCATAACAAGCTGGCAGATGAACTCTCGAAATAGGCCCTGAATTTGGACATGGGATATGGATCTTTCTCGGAAACAATGGATGGTTTGGTTATAAATCAGGGCCATTTTGATCTTTTTTAGAGTAGCTGATTCTCATATTTATTCAGCTTATGTTGTTCAGCATTTGATGGATTATCTTTATATGTTCTATTTGAGTCCTTTCAGCCAGCATGTCCTGCTCAGAAATGTCTTGTTTGAAGTTCATCTTCGATATCTCTCAGCATTTTCTGACCTGATTTATCAGGGATGATGAGGAAAGTCTGCTATGATCAGACTTTTTCTTATGGTACTTTGTACTCTGTACTTGTCATTGTATGTTTGCATGTGATGGATCTAAATTTTATCAGTTATCAGTCATCATGTTGGTATGTAAATGATGTCTTTTGATTCATATGAATAACAAAGACTGGTATTTTTTCCTCTGAAAAAAAAGTGATGTTCACTTTTACAATAATGCTATTTTAAATAGTGAGGCAATAAATTAAAAGACTTAAGTGACTAACTTTTTTATTTTATTTTATTTAAGTGATGTGCACTTTTACAATAAAGTAACTTGAAAATAGAAATTGCATGCACTAAAAAGCAGCTTAATAAGACTTGAACTCAAGACCTATTAAGGAATAAAGCAACTTTGGACCAAGTGAGCTAAGTTTGAAAGGTATGTAAAAAAATGGAAAGAGGAAGGGGGCTTTTTTCTTTTACTCTTCTCTCTCGTTCTCCGTGTTTGCCTTTTTTTCTTTCTACAAATCACAAAAAAAACAAAAAACTTTTTCCATACAATGGGGTTAGAACTTGGTTAGCTTACCTGAAAAGTCTACGTTTTCAAGTTTTCTCGTTGTTTTTAATTTGCCATGATCGCACAAGGTACATGACAAAGAGCATACGTAGCCGAGAAGATTAGAAAAAAACTTTCCCTTTATGTTTCTGATTCGTCGCGATTGCACAAGGTGCACGGCAAAGAGCATATGCATCCAGGGAAGGCAATATCCCGAGACTAAAACAACAAAGATCTAATAATAAAACTGATAAAATATGAGAGATTTAAAAAAAATTAAACAAATCCATCATTGTAACATTATACCTTCAAATTTGTCGAAATTGGTGTTTCTGGATCAAACGGAAATGGTTTTCGGTGAAACAAAAACTATTTCCCAATGGAAATGGTGCTCCTGATGTAATGGAATAGCTCCCGTAGGCCACAAATGCATAGCAACTCTAGAACCAAAAACCCTGTCAAAGTTTTAGCAACACCAGTTCCAGATCTTGATCAAAACTAAAAGCAGCTCTTCATAAACGCTCTGATATCATGTTTGAGTACACAGAGTACTCCCAAAAGACCAAACACCTAGAGCAACCACTTCACACAAATGAACCACAGATCAATACACCGATGTTTGTCACGTGGTTAAAACCCTTGAGAGGGAAACAGTCCACGTCCCTAGCCAAATAGCTACTTAGAGCAATTTATTATGCAAAAGAAAGAAAGTTACATGAGCTTCTCATAATCGATCAACTAAACAAGGACCCTCCATGGTATTTAAATAGAGATCATGGACCAAACGGGTGCCAAGCCATGAATCAATGGTAGGTATGATCTAATAGAAGTTGAACTGTCGGATTACTCTATGTCTAGAACATATCATGACTGTCGGATTAGAATATTTACAAATGCATACTAATGCATACTAAATAAACACAATTTTACTTAATGGATATATTACACAAATGGATCTTCACTAACTCCTGAGTGTCGAAATATCCTAACACCTGCAATGCCATAGCTCTTCAGTTGTCATTGTAGTAGATGTCAATGCATGATGATTGGACTTTGTGACATCAAGCTTATAAAGTGTTCCAATTCTTGTCCCTGTGGCTATGAATTTGTAACGATTCTCAATATCCTTCACAAGACAATGATACTTCATAAATTCTACTTTCATATGTTTACAGTTATTGTGGAAACAAAAATCAAATTCTTTTTTATGCCTAGAACATACAACACATCATGAATCTATCTATTTTGGACATTAGGTAAATTCACACATATTTTTCCATATCCCTGAATCTTATGAGATCTATTATCTCCTAAATATATGTGTGTTTCATCTTTACTCTCTTGATATTCATCAAACCACTCTTTCACACAAGACATATGGGTTGAGACACCTGAATCTATGAACCATGCATTTTCATCATCAGTTTATGCAAACAATGCAGCTTCTGAAATAAACAACTTTAAATTCTGAAACTTGCATTGGTGGATGTTTCAGTTGTCACATAATTTCCATTATGTTTTCTAAACTTCTGTTTGGATTCATCAGCTTTTCTTTTATAACAGTATTTAGCATGATGACAAGGTTTCCCATGGTAAAAACAACCATCATTTTTCTTATCATGAGAATCAGATTTTGAGTGAGTCATACCTCTATTTCTTGGTTGAAACTTGCCTGTTCTGTTTCTATCCCATGTGTTGCCCCTGTATGGTTGTTTTCCTGTTGCCATTAATGCCACTTCTAAATATTGAGAGTCCATCTCAAACACTTTCATCATTTCTTCTTCTTGTAGAATAATCTCTGTTAACTCATTAAATGTAGGTGGCATTGCTCTACCTCCTAGACTTGAAATAAAGACATGATAATCTCTAATTAAACCTTTTAATGTAATAGTTACCATGTCAATATTTGAAACAGTATCACCAATTGCACTTAACTGATCACATAAATCCTTAATACAAGAAACATAGTTGGTGATATTCTCATTTGCAGCCATTTTTATGGACAATAACTTAGTCTTTAGAAACAAAATTCTATTGGAGTTGGTAGTTTCATACAAACCTTTCAAGATGTCCCATGTCTCCTTGGAAGTTTTACAATCTCTGATGTGTGGGATTATGTTGTCTTTAACAGACAACCACAACAATACTTTTTCCTTCGTTTCTTGTTTCTCCCAGTCTGCAAGAGTAGCACCTGTGGTCTTGGATTCATCTCCTTTGACTATAGTCCAGACATTTAGTGCTTCAAGCATAGTTAATATCTTGAATTTCCAGTTAAGATAATTGTCCCCATCAATCTTAGAAGCTTCGTTTAGATAATTTTTGGGAAAGGAGTTGGTCATAGCTGTTGAAAGACGAATTCAATAAAAAAATACCTTTGTTTTGAAAAATATCTGAATTCTCCGGCGACTTTGAAAAATACCTCTTCTTAATTGAGAAAGGCTTTGTTGAGAATATACTTCCTGATGCACCAGCCAAAACTTTATGACAGGGATGGCTTGGAAATTCTGAAGGGGTAAAAGAACAAGATTGAAAACGAATCTACAGCTCTTCCTCCAGCAATGCGGTGACTCTTCCTCTAGCACCGGATAACAATTGAAAACGAATGTGCAGCTCTTCCTCCAACAATGTGGTGATTCTTCCTCTAGTACCAGAAAATGATTATATGCAACTCTCAGCTTGCTCCAATCCACCATGCAGTAGCTCTCACATCCCAGTACTTCACACGAGCTCGATGGCAGCGATTCCTATCAGCTGGCTCTCCACTCCAGCATGCAACAACTCTCACAGCCTAGCACTCTGTGACTCACAAGCTCTCCAAATTCACCAACAGTGATAAGCTCTGTTCAGAACTTACCAAAATGAATTCTCCTAGGCTCTGATACCAAAATAACAAACAACACAATTGCATAACAGAACTCAACTTGATTGATTATTATGAAATGTGGTTACATTATATAAGTTCATGAGAGCTGTTAACAAACTGCTAGAAAAGTGGATCTTAACAGATCTCATCCTACATGTATCCTAATTAATCTAACAGAATCTAATCTAAGCATTTCTACATTATTATCTAACAAGTAGGGAGGATTTAATTGCTTCCCATGATTTTACAATATTCTAAGTAGCAAAGATAACTTTAATTTTCACTTTGGTAGGGGTGATGATGAGATCCTAGAGAATCATCCCTTACTAGAATTGATGTTATTTTTACAAAGCCACATCATCTTTTTTACAGGGTTCGATATGGTGGCTTTATGTGTTAAAATCTCTTTGTAGACCATAGTACACATTCACAATGTCTAGATGAACACAGCCTATATTCCAAGATTCTATATTATTGGGGAAATCCTCTACTATACCATGAACAATGAGCCCATATAGATTCTTCAACCTCTTTAGCATGTTCTCAAGAACAACAGGGGATTGAAGGCCAACCTTGATATAAAAAAAGGTCTAATTATGAAGGAGTGTTGTGAGCGATGATACAGTTGAATTTGAATCCCTCCTCCTATGCCTTTTAAGAAAAATTTCCCATGTTGGTATGGCTCTCTTAGAAGCCAAGTCCTGCAAGTTGCAACAGGGGAATGATAGTTGCAAATTTTAGGTGCTAGAAATTGAGCAACTAGTTCAAGGATGGGTGACAAGGATGATGTTATAGCTACCAAATTGATCTCTTGAGGAGCATGATATTTGACCTTTATAATTTGTTGATATTTTCTATGATTATTGTATTTTTCAGGAAGGCATCATTAAATTTTAGACTCTGGGACTTTTATATTCATTCCATGTGGTGTTATAATATTTTTTCCTAGATATGGTAAGTAGTTCATGAGGATTTATGGAATTTATTATCCTCAAGATTAGTTATAGTGTGGTCTTCCCTAGTAGCTGATAAGTATAGGTTTATTTCCAAATGGAGACATATATCTTTTATCCAATATGTCTCTGAAAGTTTCGGTCTCGCCAGAATCCGGTCAACTAAGTAATCCAAATACAGTATAGTTACAGTTTTTTATGGAATTTTGGAAGTTTTGGGTCAATTCAAATATCCTCGAAATGGTTGACGGAGTGGAAAAAGTATGTCCTTGGCACTTTGATCCTTGAGACTATGACAGGTGCTCAATTTTATCAATATTATCCTACATCATTGCGAAATTATGTAACAAATACAGGACAAGAGTGAAACTGTGTGATAAACGCAGGCATGCGTTCAAATTTTTCCTGTGTTCAAATTGCAATGTGAACATGATATGAACCAAAATAGGTATACAATCCATAAAAAAGGATCCATAGCTTACCACCCCTAGTTGAAAGATAACTAACTGTCCCATCTTGAAGGGATGGAATAATGTACCCTAAGCTGGGCTGTAACAATTTACATTACCATTTATGTTTAATCCAATAAAAATAAAAATAATTAACAGAGCATAGTTGTTATCTAAATTGTTGTAGCCATTCATTGCCTTTTGAATGTACTTATATAAAAAATTTGGCCATGCTTCATATGTGATTAATCATAATTACTAGTTTGTGTGCCATATTCTATGGATATTGTTTCCCAAATACATGGTTAAGAATAAGATGGAGGGATTATGTTCTTAAATAAGTTGTAGTGTAAGTGTTAGTTCTATCTAAAAGATAACCTACAGGAGCAATCAAGAAAAATCATCACTATTATTTGTTAGCCTATATTTGCAAAGGCCCTATTTGAAATCCTTACAGATATCTATCCAAAGATAATTTAGTATTCTATCATAATTATTGGATTATATCTCTATATCATAATTATCCATGTGGTGGTAGGGGTGGTGGAATGAATTTTCTTAGTACAAAGTGAAACTATTAAAACTGGTTATAGGATACATAATAATTTGTTGTAATAGGATTCTTTGTTATCACTAAGCTTGGACATGGCAATAAATCATTTCTCAAGAACTCACATCAATTTATTTAAATTGAGTTTAAGTCATTTCACACACTGGTTACATTTTAAGAGATTCTTGAATACTAACCATTATTGTTGCACAGGTCCAAGGAATCGAAACAATCACCCCCTATGGTCCCTCCACTCGAGAATTCGTTATCACTACACCTTGTGAATATGCTCAATCAATTTTTCATTGGACTCTTTACAACCGAAGAATAACTTGTATGAGAACCTACTGTTGTATATGATTTGCCACTGGTTTGTACATAACATTATTTTATATATCTTGGAAATTATATCTTGTCTATTAGATTGTAGAATGCATTAAACATATTTCCATGATCATACATAGATATTCCTGTAGGATAACAAAAGTGATAAATTGATCAAAACTAGACATGAAAGTTGCGTCATGGAAAACTAATTTATGGAGAATAAAAAAATCACATATTAATTGGGATGCCTTTATTTCCTTTGTCTCCTTGTTGCAACTTAGCAAATTTGTTGTTCTCACCCTTTTCAATTTCACTTCAAGTCCATTCATTCAAGGAAGAAGTGCAGTGCTTGATCAACTACATCCACTTCCTATATAAACATTTAAATTAATTAGTTATCATATAAAAATAGATTAAAAAACTCAATAGCATGCCCCATGAGACTGTTTATTACAATGCAATTGATTTTCATTGGTTATAAGTATTATTTATTGACCATAGCCATCTTGAACAAAATTTGAATATGCAAAGTGGAATCTTATTCACACCTTTGCATTATATCAATGGAAAAATAGTTATGGCAATTTTTTGGGTTATTTTATCTACAAGTATCTCATGTCATGTATCACATGCCACCATTTAAACAATATGCAGAAACATGCCAACAATTCCCACCCAAGCAGGCTCGAGAAGACAAGCCAAAGGTAGTTGATTACATTAATATTTTTAGATAGCCAAGCCGAGAAACTCATCCTGATTGATTTTTCATCGTTCTTCGAGGTCTTCCAGGTGAATATGTTGATTGCATTTTCTGTTTGGATTTGTCCACATTTTTTCCTATTTTTTAGTGTCTGATATTGTGTTTGCATAGTTGTTTTTTCCCCTTTTAAGGTATATTTAGATAGCATCGAAACTAAATATTTAGTTTCATGTATATAATATTTATGTATTATTGTATCAACCTTGACAATATTTAGTACGCACATTGAGAAGTGAACATATATTTTCGGCATTTTTTCATTTGGTCTATGTACCTTTTCTCTTTTTATATATAAACCCAATTGAATGCTTTTGATCACATGAATTGATATTATTAATCACACACATATGTAGGGAATTTCCTATTGATATAGGATTTGTTGGACTAGAAAGAACAATATCTCCAATGATGACCCCTCTGTCATGTAGAATATACATCATCACCATTCATGTAGTGCACTTTGTAGATACATGTGTTTCTATTAAGGTTGTATTCTAAGGTTACTATTTCTCCTAGTAAGGATGAGTTGTTTGAAAAAACTCAATAATTTAGGTCTGTTAAAGTTAGTGCAGTTGTGAGGCCCATTCTCAAGGAGCATGGTACCCTAGTCAATTAACTAGGGTAGAGTAAGACCCTAGAAGGTACCTTAGGTCCTATAATAGTATCCCGGGGTTCTTAGTATGGGACCAAGCAAGTTGATTCTATGGAAAAGTCCCTACCATATGGTTAGGGCCCCTATATGTCTATAGGGTATTGTGGTCTAGAACCAGACAGTGTCTTGGCCACGATCTCCAAGGAGATACTGCAAGTTGAGATAGAGACTTCCTGGTTTGGGACCAAGAAGATTCTTGGTCTGGGACCAATCAATTCCTAAGGTACATTCCTAGTCAGTTAACCAGGTGAATCTTGGTAAATATGACCAAGATGATGATGTGTGATGCTCTCTATCCAAATCGATTATTTGTAGGTTGTTTCTCAAGGTATTGGCCACCCCTTGATGATGTCACTATGACCTAACCCTTAGGAGAGTGTTGAGGACCAAAGGATCACATCATCTAGTTTGGATCTTCTTCTTATACAATGATGATAAAAATATGTGTAACAATGTAGATTGAAAGAGAGAGATAAGATTAAAGTCCTTGGTCTTGTTGGTCCTATGGGTAAAAGGGGTTGTTTATCCACCTGTATGGTACACCTTGGTCTTATGGGTATCTTCTTATTGTGACTCCCTTTGGTTGACTTATGGTCCCTTATATTCTACTTGGTCCTAGTGCGCTTATTGTGTGCACCTTCGGTATGATGACTTTTATTTTATGGTTTTTATTTTTGTATGACCATTTGACCATTGGTACCCTATCCTAAGTCAACTTAACTTTATTATTTTATTTTTGTATTACCATTTGACCATTGGTACCCTATCCTAAGTCAACTTAAATTTATTGTTTTTATTTTTGTATGACCATTTGACCATTGTATGCTATCCTAAGTTCACTTAACTTTATTTTATGTTTTTTATTAGTAAAACTCCTAAAATCTAGGAGTAGTCGAGTGATATTTCTAGAAGTCTTGTCAAGATTATAACTTAAGTTTCACATCTTCATTTGTGTATGGCATCTTGACAAAAAGAAAAAGGTTAGATTCGATTCTTTGAGTATGTTGCTACAATTCACTTGACATCTAGGGTTTTTGTTGCTTGGAGTTGATGTATTGGGTTCTTGATTTTTTTGGATGTGGGTTGTAATACTTGTGCTACTATCTGTGACCTATTTTTATTTTTTTGGCTCATCCATGACCTTCTGAGAATAAAATTTGGGAATGTTTTTCCTTCCTCCTCTTGGTCATGATTTTTTGGTATTTCTTCTGCTAGTTGTAGTTGTTTGGTGTCTTCCTGTTGGTTGTGATTGTTTGGTACTTCTCCCACTGGCCATGACTGTTTGGTACTTCTCCTGTCGATCATGATTGTTTGGTGTCTTCTTATTGGCTGTGGTTGTTTTGTACTTCTCCAACTGGTCATGATTATCTTGTGTCCTCCTACTAGTCGTGACCGTTTGGTGTCCTCTTGTTGGCCATGATTGTTTGGTACATCCCCTTCTGGCCGTGACTATTTGACCATGGGTTGTTTGTCCTCTCTCTTTTAGGCCATGATTGATTTCTCCTTCTTGTTAGGCTATGGACTTATAACAACCACTAAGGTTGGTCCTTAAATCTGTAACAACCTCTAAGGTTGAGTTGTGGCCTATTAGTAACCTTTAGGGTTGAACTATGTTACATTTCTACTGAGTTATGTTTAATTTACAACTTGTTAGGCTGAGCCGTGAATTCTCCTAGGGCTGAGTCATCTATTGTGTTGATTTACATTGTCTGGATTGTAAACAATACTATGACCCTTGTGTACCACACTAGATTGAATTAATTATGGTTTGTAATGTTTTTTGAGCCATATTACAAGGTGTCTTTTCCTTCTTAAGAAGTGTTGATAAATCCTGGATAAAGGATTAAAGTTTCTATTCATGTTGCTTAAGAATCTGACGTTTTTACCCTTACTACTATAACCCTCTTAGCTCTCTCTCAAGGTACTCCATTTTTTCATCTAGGTGATATGTCCCTTTGGTGACAAGATCATAACCTAAAATTATCTGAGTATAAGGATGATCCAAAACAATTTTAGATCAACATTGTTATTGTTTATATTGTTGTTATTTCTCGTACGTTGTTATTGTTTTGTTTCGTTAGTTATAATATTGTTACTATTTATGTTTTATACATGGAATTTGGTAAATTATCTCAAGGAAAACATTCAATGTAGTAACCAATGGAGTGTTAAAGTTCAAAGAGATGAAAATCCAAGGTAAGATCCAAAGAAAATTTTAATTCACACATTTTACTTCTTTCTACAAAATGTTCTATCAAATCAATATGTTAAAAAAACACTATTATTTGGGTTTGCTTTAGATGTTCGTGTAGATTGGATTAGCAACTATAATATGATATTCATTGACAAGACATTATTTTCATCTCTACATTGATGAGACAAAAGTATTTTTTCTTGGCTACCCATCCCATCAACATCGTTCGATTCCATTGCATGCTTTCCAAAACATAAGTTCACCACATGTTGTAATATTTTTTTTAGTTGCTATTGGAGTCATTAATTAAAGAAGAGATTGAGGATATAAGATGGAAACGATCATAGTTGACCACTCTTTCAATAATATGGTTATCTGAATTCTTTGGTAAATAATAAAGTTTGTTGTTTCAAATTTGCAACTAATATTGGTAACATTTGTAAAAATTTATGTGCTCTTTATCTAGGAAAAAAGAGGTTTTTGTGATCTAAAATAATAAATTAAACTATATAAGAATGGAAATTTGTTATCGTGAAATTGTGAATACATGCATCAATGAAATAGTCCTTGAAATGACTTCTGAATGGTTTACTTATCAAAAAGAAAAGAAGAGTTTTTCAAAGGGCATTGTAAGGGTTTTTGTTTGTGCAAATATTGTATGAGTTGCGCAACAAATGATATTAAGAGGATATATTGGAAAATAAATCCTTCAGGAAACAAGATTATTCGTGTTCTTTCTAGTGGATACAAGGATATGTTCACATGGAATAAAATAAAAACATTACAGGTCAATGCAAGAGAATAGATGTCAATTTTGATAATTGTCATATGATTAATCGCCATCCTTTTGTATTTTATCTGTACCTTTGTCACATGCCCCAATTTCCCAAAACAATTTAATTTTATTGAGGAACATTATGTTATATTTTATGCTATGTTTGTAATTGATGACCAAGTGGGGTCAAGAATAATTAATGTATTTTAGAATATTTTATTTATAAATAAATAAATGATGAGACAACAACTTAGGGAAGTTGTTCAAAGAGTGTTAACTGGTCACTTGGTGGAGGAGATTGGGTGAAGAGTATACTGACAAGTGGCAGCATCCTCAAACTACTTCTAACTATTACAGGTAGTAACTTCCCTATATTTGTGGTCATGATTCCCCAAGAAAGTGGAATTGGAGCAAGTGGCTCATTAATTAAAAACTGACCCAGAAGACCTAGGCATTATTATAAAATTTCCCATTGAAGACAGCAGAGGATGCTCATTCTGGAAAGGTGATCATTCAGGGTGAATGAAGTGCACATGAGAAATTCGATGGAGGGGACTGATTGAAGTGAGTTTGAGGGGTTAACTGTCGAGAACTGAACTTATGCAGTTGTTAGGCTGAAGTTCTTACTGCTGTAAGCAGGATTGAATTACTACTGTAAATTGACCAGTCAGGTGACAGAAGGTCTTAAGGATACATCCTTCACCCAGTACTCTACCAGAAGGACCAAGAAATAGGCTAGGGGGTCCTGAGGAAATGTAGACTAAGATTTCTCCAGGAGTTGGTTGGGAGGAATAGCCTCCTTAAGCTGTTGTCACCTCATCATTTGACAGTTTTTTATTTGTTTAGGTTATCTATAATTTATTTACTATTTTCAACAAATGTTTACTAGTTTTTCAAAGATATGAATGTTATTGTTTTTCTAGGGATAGGTAGATTATAAACAGTAGTATTATCCTAAATGAGAAGTAAATAGAAATAGATTTACCATACATCAGTTACGTCTTTAGGCACTGGCCAATCTTCGATTGCCTTTATCTTTTCGGGATCCATGGAAATTCCTTCTTTAGTCACCACATGACCTAAGTACTGGATTTTATCTTTAAAGAAGTCTCATTTACTAAACTTTGTAAAGAGTTGATAATCTCGCAACTCTTGCAAGATAATTTTTAAATGTTCTTTATGTTCTTCTTCAGATTTCGAATAAATTAATATGTCGTCGATAAACACAACCACAAATTTATTCAGATATTTATGCACTACATTATTCATTAGACACATAAAAACAGTTGGAGTGTTAGTAAGCCCGAATGGCATGACGACAAACTCATAATGTCCATATCGAGTCCTAAAAGCTATTTTAAAGATGTCTTCATCTTTAATTCTAACTTGGTGATATCCAGACCATAAATCAATTTTCTAGAATACCGTGGCTCCACGTAGTTGATCAAATGGATCATCTATGCAAGATAGCGAGTATCTGTTCTTGATAGTCATCTTATTTAATTGACAATAATCTATGCAAAGTCGTAGAGTTTCTTCCTTTTTCTTAACAAAGATGACAAGTGCTCCCTAGGGAGACACACTAGGTCGAATATAATTCTTGTCAATAAGCTCTTTTAATTGTGACTTAAGTTCATGAAGTTCAAGTATATTCATCCGATAAGGGGCCTTTGAGCTGGGCACTGCACCAGGTACCAACTCAATGGTAAAATCTAATTCCCTCTTCGGAGGCAGTCCCAGAATTTCTTCCAGAAATACATCTGCATATTCCTTTAGAACTGGTATATCCTCAAATTTTAATTTATCTATGTTGTTTAGATTTTTCTCATTGGTTACTATTACTGCATAAGCCTTACAACCTTTCCTAACATCTCTCTTAAGCTGCAGAGTAGAAATCTGCCTTATGGTTGTTTTCCCAGGGATTCCCTTTACGCTTATTAGTTTTCCATCATTATTTATACAAGTAAAGATTTTATCATAGCAATTCAAGACCACCCTATGCTTCTCTAACCAATCCATACCAATTATTATGTCGTAAGAATATAGAGGTAGTAAATTAAGCTTAACAAAATTTTCAAATTAATCTATAGTTACTACACAATTCTTTACAAAGCTATTTACCTTTCTCTTTGCACCAGTGGCTAACTGAACTAACCAAGAACTTGCAAACTTTTCAACAGGAAGTTTACACTTTTCTACCAAGTTAGGAGAAATATAGCTTAAACTAGCTCCTGGATCAATTAAAATAGATATGGGTGTTTGGTTTATCTTACCTTCTACTTCCACCATGGAATTTTGATAGTCTGCTTGCTGATTCTCCAAAGTTGTATTGATCCTGGGCATAGTCCTCGCTAAATCTCCAACAGTCATCTCGTCCTGTATTGTGTGGATATTGCTGAAAGTATTTTTTCGATTAGGATAGACTGAGGCATAATGTGGACCATTGCATTCCCAACACTTTACGGGTTCTTTTCGTTCAAATTTCTTTGTATGTTTATGCATTGATCTTGGGCATAGTCCTTGCTAAATCTCCAACAGTAATCTCCTCCTGTATTGTGTGGATATTGCTGACAGTCTTTTTTCGATTGGGACAGACTGAGGCATAATGTGGACCATTGCATTCCCAACACTTTACAGAGTTTTGAAAACAAAATAAATTAAGATCAACATTACCTCTTTTGGATACAAGCTGCAATTAAACATTCTAATTCTAGCATCATAAACATGCTAGAGAAGTATCTTCTTGACTTGAATATAAATATAATTTTTACTGGAACATACGCTTACCTGCTAAACCTGTAAGGAACCATCAGTCCCACTGAGTTAGCTTAAAGATAAGTAATCCCCGATCTCACATAAGAAACTTTCCCTACTTGACAAAAGAAATCAACAGTATTTTCTAGCATCAGTAAATTACAAGTTCTTTTCTACTTTATGGAAAATTACAACTGCTAAGTTGAAACGGTACTAACACAGTTTTTAAAGACAAGCCTCTAGATAATACAAATTCTTATAAAGAATTAATATGTGTTTCTCTTTCAAACTGTTTTATTATCTGCTAATAGTTAAGAGTATTTTAGCGGTGACAATTGACATTTTATGTCAAATGAAATTTTTTAAATTTTTACGAATTTTTGAGTTATTACATGTGGTATCAGAGCACAAGGTTCAAACACTAGGCCTGAATGTGGCTCAACTTGCTTATGTGAAACAGTAAACTTAAATAAATATATTGATGTTATTTTGTTTTGAATGATATTCCCAGAGAATTTTTGTTTTCTGAGTTAACCACAGGTATGGATAGATTGGAGGAATATGCAAATGAGAAGTCTCCTTACACTAAACGGAAGTTTTTTCAAAAAGAACCAATACAAGAAGAGATAACTAATAATTATTCTGAACTACTACAAACAATTAAGGAACTAAAAACAGAGATGGAATCAGTTAAGAAAGAAAATGAGAGGATTCTAAGAGCTCAGGAGGAGCTAAATCATATTTTAATGGAAAGGTTTCATACAGAGGGAAAAGATAAAAGAAGTGAGTCTGAAGATATAGGTTACCAACATAAAGATAAAAAGACTAAACAAGTTAAAAACGAAAGTAGCTCATCTTCTGAAGTATATGGTGATTTACATAAACAAAACTTTCATTATACTAGTGACAATAGTGAAGATAATCACCATACTAGGAAGATAAAGTTTAAACCTTACGAAGAAATCTCTGGGGAATTCAAGAAGATCAAGCCACCAACCTTTAATGGAGAAACTAAAAAGGGGGAAAAAGCAGAATCATGGCTGTCTGGGATGAAGAAATACTTCCAAATTTATAACTACTCTAATCAACTAAAGGTGAGGATGGCTATATAATCTTACGGGAAAAGCTGATATATGGTGGCAGGACTTAAAAAGAGTAAAAGGTATAAGGGAGAAAAATATAAATTGGAGTACATTTAAGAAATTTTTATCTGAACAGTATTATGAGGAAAGAGATAAGGAATTTTACGAGCTAAAACTGGGAACAATGAATATGAAAGAACTAAATAGTAATTTTCTAAGTCTGCTAAGGTATGTGCCGTATATTGTGGACGAAAAACCTAAGGTGCAGCGGTTTCTCAGCTATTTACCTTATCATATAAAGGACAGAATTGAGTATGACAATCCAAAAACATTAGAAGAAGCAATGAGAAAAGTGAATTTCTATTATGAACAGAATCGTAAAAAGGAAAGTATGACCAATTGGAAGGCCAAAAGGAATAATAACTTTGAACAAAAAAAGAAATATTTTGTGCCTAATCGAAAGTTTAAGAATAATAACAGCAGAAATTTTCCTAGTAAAAATTTCCAAGTGAACAAAAGTAATTCGTAGACCAATCCAAATAACCAAAGGAATAAAGAATCTACTAACAACCACAACAGCTATACAAATAATTTTGAACGAAAGGAACCCATAAAGTGTTGGGAATGTAATGGTCTGCATTATGCATCAGTTTGCCCCAATCAGAAGAAGACGGTTAGCAACATACACACAATACAGGAGGAGATGACTATTGGTGATCTAGTGGGGACAATGCCTAGGATCAATACAACATTAGAGAACTAGAAAGCAGATTATCAAACTTCCATGGTGGAAGTGGAAGGTAAGATAAATCAAATACCTATATCTATTTTAATTGATCTAGGAGCCAGTTTAAGCTATATTTCTCCTAATTTAATAGAAAAGTGTAAGCTTTCAGTGGAAAAGTTTGCAAGATCTTGGTTAGTTCAGCTAGCTACTGGTGCAAAGAGAAAAGTAATTAGCTTTGTTAAAAATTGTGCAGTAACTATGGATTAGTTTGAAACCTCTGTTAAACTCAATGTGTTACCTTTAGGTTCATATGATACGTTAATTGGTATGGATTTGTTAGAACAACATAAGGTGGTCCTGAATTGCTTTGATAAAACCTTCACTTGCATAAATAGCGATGGAAAGTTAATAAATGTAAAGGGAATCCCTAGGAAAACAGCTGTAAGGCATATTTCTGCTTTGTATCTTAAGAGAGTTGTTAGGAAAGACTGTAAGGATTTTTCCGTAATAGTAATCAATGAAGAAAACACTAACAACAGAGATAAATTAAAATTGGAAGATATTCTGATTCTAAGGGAATATTCAAATGTATTTTCGGAAGAAATTTCGGGACTGCCTCCGAGATGGGAATTAGATTTTACTATTGAGCCGGTAGCTAGTGCAGTTCCCAACTCAAAATACCCTTATCAGATGAATATACTAGAATTGAATGAACTTAAGTCACAGTTAAAAGAACTCATTGATAAAAATTACATTAGACCCAAATTACATTAGACCCAGTGTGTCTCCCTGGGGGGAACCTGTCATCTTTGTTAAGAAAAAGGATGGAACTCTACAACTATGTATAGATTATCGTCAACTAAATAAAATGACTATTAAGAACAGATACCTGTTACCTTGCATAGATGATCTGTTTGATCAGCTACGTGGAGCCACGGTGTTTTCAAAGATTGATTTACGATCTGGATACCACCAGGTCTGAATCAAGGATGAAGACATCTTTAAAACAACTTTTAGGACTTGATATGGACATTACGAGTTTGTCATTATTCCATTCGGACTTACTAATGCCCCAGTTGTTTCTATGTGTTTGATGAATAATGTAATTGTCATAACCCCAAATTTCATGAAAATTTAAAAAATTTTAAAGTGACATAAAATGTCTGAAATCGCAGTTTAGTAACTGCTAGCGGTTAGCGGAAAATGAAACAGTTTAACAATTTGTAATGATTGGTTTCAAATACAGAAAAACTAATACAACTTTAATTTTTATAAGTTATATAAAAATGACTTGCATTTAGTCACTACTAGCTGTACTGATGATTTACTTTTTGTCAAGTAGGTGAGAAACCATGTTTGAAATCGGGGCTTACTTAGCATTCTACTAACTCAATGGATTGTTGGTTCTTACAGGTTCAGCAGGTAAGCGTTTGATCAAGTAGGAGTTTATTTTGAATTAAGTCGAGAAGTACTTCTTTAGCATGATAAGATGCTAGTATAAAAATTGATTAATAAGATGCAAGACTCCGATGAGGTAAAGAAATTTCCTTCACTGTTTTGGATATATGACAGTATTTATATTTAAGCCATAAAGGCTATTACTTAATGCCATTTTACAAGAATTATTTCTGCCAAGGTTTCTTTCTGTCGTAAAGATTATAATACCTAGTTAGTTATACATTCTTACAGTGAGCATAGAGCTCATGATCCTGTCATAAAATTTCTTCTATTGTATCATGATCTTACTGCTATTGTCATGTTTAAAAACTCAAGTACATTGCTCTATATGTATGGACATAATCCTATATTTTTCAAAGGTAAATTTTACAATAAGTTGTTAGTTTTGTTAAGAGAAACTCTTGCAATGAGGTTTGTCTTCAGTCTCTTTGAAGACTCCTTCATTTATCGGCATCGAGTTTTATGTGAAAAGTTTAGAGCTATTAGTTTATAAAATATATTGTAATTAACAACATATCTCTACTCTAGTTCTCCCTTACTAGTCGTGAAGCAATATCAACAAGTTTGATTTGTTTACAAATGCGATTATCTTCTTGCACAGCTAGTGGGCAAGCTGTGTACATGGTGTTATGTTTATAACCATAATGCAATTGTTATTGTATTGTTACAATAATATACCTAGTTATAATTTAATATACTAAGTTATAAGAAAATACAACTTGTAATATAAGGTAGTTTCACTACCTAACCACTATTATCATATGGTTGAAATTAAGGTAGAAAACATTATACGTTTTATTCCTATAATATACTAGTTCTAAAGCATAGTATAAACAATAGTATGATTGACATAGTAAGAAATCATGTGAACTGTCCATAAGATCGATGACCAAATTGAAATTATGAGCAATCATATGAACGTTATATTATAGTCGATAACGTTAATTGTATTATTGGCTAATAATAGGCACTTTTATACTATAGTCGAAGGCATGGTTCATGTTATTGGCAATGATATAATCCATCCTCGATGGTATGCAGCGTTGACATAGGAAACAACCCACGCTTGGTTAGAAAATTGGAAGGCACGTGGTCTATTCTCCTCCATGCATTAGTGACTTATAAAGAAGTGAAACCCTACTCCTTGGCATTTGGCTCCGAGGGTTTGTTGACATGCAGGCTGCACTGTGAGGTTCTTTGTGGCCACGAGAGGCCTTCTCCTTCTCTGCTTGCTAGCTCCGTTGTCTGTATTACATTACAGATTGGTTTTTGTATCAAGACTTGTAGTCTCAATTTCTCTTGGGAGTAAATATTTACTGTGTGAGTGGTCTTTACTTCCTCGCTTGGCTCGAAGCCTGTACATGGTTTAACCCTGTCACTGCTTGTTCCTTGCCTCAGCATCATGGAGTCTGAGTGCTGTAACCTTGCTGCCTTTATCGTAGGGTTGACTTGATTTTTTCCTTGGTTGGTATAGACGAGATAGGTGGCTGTAACTTCCTGTTTTCGAACTCTTCTTGTTCATAACATAGGTATACAATGCTACTTAACTCGCGATCCTTTTTGCCCATGATTTATGAAGTTAGGGTTTAATAATTATTAATATTAGTTTTAAATATTATTTGGTTTAAAACTTGCAGTCTACGCTGATAGCTCTAGACTTGAATGGAAAACAAGCTCATCCTTCAATTATCTTTGTGGGCTTTCAATCCGGTAAGCCCTGGTCTCGTCATGGGTTCTTCCTGCTTGCGAAATGGGTTGGTTGAAGGTTCCTGTGGTTGGGAACCTAGCTGCGAACTCTCTGCTAGTTATGATTTTTAGTTGTTGTTATTTCTCCATGTTTTATTTCAAACCCTTGCGAAAACTTCGCTGGGTAGCACAAGCTTTTAAAGCTGTGATGTAAGTGTTGTTTTGGTGCAAACTGTTCATCCTTACAACCTACAAATGTAATATTGTTATTAAGTTTATAAAACCTCCTCTATGATCAAAGTTATGTGATCTCTGTCACGTTTTCTTTGGTTTTTCTATTCGAATTCTAAGAAGATTGAAACTGTGAAAATGGGGTTTCCCTAACCCGTCAGTAATGAAGTTTACTGTTAATATAAAATATTTTTGTATATTTAGTTTAAGAAAGAAGACTGTGAAATAGTCTAGTTGTAAAGTTTGTGGGGTTTTTACTTTCATGGTCAGTAACTTAAATTGGTTATAGTTTAAATGCAAAGACTTTTGTGTAATTGGCTTTATTAAAAATAAAGGGTTTCGACCCTTGAATTCTTACAGGCTATAAGCCTACCTGGATTTGAGATTTATAATGCACATGGTTATTATTCTTGGTTTACTTTGTTTGTTATATACATATACATTTTATTTATTACTACTCTGTAAATTATATTTATTTTTAAGCTCTATATAGAAGATATTGTTAAGTTCTAGAACTCAGATTTTAAGGGTTTAAAAGAAATACTGTAAACCCTACAGTTTATAAAAAAAAAATTCTGCTTAAAGTATTCTTGACTCTGTTTTTAAGAAATGGAATAATGGAAGAGAATATGATTTACAGTTGTAAGTATGATGTTAACTCTGTAGGAAAAGAAAAGATTCTAATGGTTTTACTTCCAGTTTTTAGCTAAGAAAAATACTTAGATTTTTAGTGCAGCATACTTAAAAACTAGAATAATCTCCACTCTGAGTAATTTTTGTTAACTCCCAGGTAAGACATACTCCAGTTGGTAAAGTTAATATTTATGAACTGTTTTACAAATTCTTTTTTCACAAGTTTTCTTAAATATTAGTGTTTACTTTACTACTGTTAACTATAATATCTTTATTTTCTATCTATATACTAATACTGTAATAATAGTATATTTATTGGTTTCTTATACCTGTGTTTCCATTTAGTTGATTGAAGTAAAATATTAAGTGCAGGAAAAAGATAGCACTGCTTTTTCAGTGAATTCCATAGACATTGAAGTAAAATCTATTTCTATTTACATTCAGGTAAAATAATCATATCTACTATTTTCATTCTAATAAAAGAATCATTTCATCTACTTAAAACAATCCAACTGTGCTAGAGTATAACCTGAATTCAGGTGTGAAAAAACACAGCTTGGAAATTTAATTGCTATCTATTTCACTATTTACATAATCATTTCCATTTCTATAAATAATCTATAAATTCACTAAACTTAACATTACACAGTTACTTTTCATTCATAAACCCTAAACACTAACAATGCTTGTAATACATAAACTACGAATTATTTAACTGAAGACAGTAAAAACAAAAATAGAACCTGTTGAGGACAAGATGACAACAACTTAAGGAGGTTGTTCCTCCCTACCAATCTCCTGGAGAGCGCTCAAACAACACTTCCTCAGGACCCCCGAGCCTGTTCCCGGTCTTCTTGGCTGAGAACTGGGTGGAGAATACAACTGTAAAACCTTTGTCACCTAATTGGTTCAATTACCTCAGTAATAAAAATCTACTCTTAGCAGTATGATCTTCAGATTAAAAGTTGCAACTAGATCAATCTCTGCAGTTATCCCCTAAAACACATTCCAGACTCCCCTCCATTGAATTTTTCTTGAGTAAATTCATTCACCTTGAATGATCACTTCTCTAGAATGAGCAACCTGAGCTCTCTTCAATGGGAAATTTTATAGACATGCCTAGGTCTTCTAGGTTAGTTTTCATTAAATGAGCCACCTGCTCTGATTCCACTTTCTTGGGGAATCATGACCACAAATATAGGGAATTTTCCACCTGCAACAGCTGGAAGTGGTTTGAGGATGCTGCCACATGTCAGTTTGCTCTCCACCTAGTCTCCTCCACCAATTAACCAGTAAACACTCTTTTAACAGCTGTCCTAAACTATTGTCTCCTCATTTATTTATTTATAAATAAAATATTCTAAATTTACATTAAATATTCTTGACCCCACTGGGTCATCAATTACAACTTAGCATAAAATTTAACACAATGTTCCTCAAATAATATAAAATTGTTTTTGCAAATTGGGGCATGTGACATACACACCCCCTTAAATTATAACATCGTCCTCAATGTTAGTTATTCGTCGTCCTCAGAGTTCACCTGAAATAGAATTGGATATGCATCTTGCATATGACTTTCCAATTCCTAGGTGGCTTCCTCTAGACTAAGGTGCTTCCATTGCACCTTCACTTGACCAATGGTGCAGTTTCGAAGTGTGATCTCCCTCCGCTTGAGAATACAGTCCAGTTCCACCATAAAATCTCCTTCGAGTTCCACCTGTACATCATTCCAGTTAATAACATGAGTAGCATCATGCACATATTTCTTTAATACATAAATGTGAAAAACATTGTGAACTCTTAAATTTGGTGGTAAGGCTAACTGATAGGCTACATGTCCAATCCTGGACAGTATTTCAAAAGGACCACAATAACGAGGTGCTAGTTTGGCACAACTACCCAACCTCAGAGAAATCTTTTTGGGTCTCACCTTAATGAAAACATGTTCACGTACCTGGAACTCTTTTGGAGTTCTTTTAAGGTTTGCTTGACTTTTCTGTCGATCTTGCATAATTTTCAGATTACCTTGTACCTGCTTTATAATTTCTTCCATTTCTTTCAATAATTCAGGTCATAATACTAACCTATCCACCAAATTACTTCAAGAAATGGGAGTGTTACATTTCCTTCCATACAAAATTTCGAAAGGACTATATCTAGCTAAATCTTGATAATTATTATTATAAGCAAATTCTACCAGGTGTAAATAATCTTCCCATTTACCTGGTTGTTCCTTTACATACATTCTTAGTAAATCTTCCAGTACCTAATTTACTCTTTCATTCTATCCATCAGTTTGAGGATGGAATGAGGTACTAAAATTTAACCTAGTATTTAATCCTTTAAACAGAGATCTCCAAAATTTACCTGTAAATTTAGGGTCTCGGTCTGAAATTATAACCTTCAGTATTCCATGCAATCGGAAAATTTTCTTTAAAAAGATATCAGCTATGTTTGCAGCTTTATAAGTAGTTTTTACAGGTATAAAATGGGTTGCTTTACTCAATTTGTCAACCACTACCATTATGGAGTCATTTAAGTTCTGATTTTTAGGCAGTCTAGTAACAAAATCAAGACTAATTATCTCCCACTTCTAGCTAGGAATGGGCAAAGGCTGAAGTAATCCAGTTGAATGCTGATGTTCAGTTTTTACTTGTTGATATTCAAAGCATATAGCAATATATTCTACCAGTTCAGTCTTCATGTTTGGCCAAAATTTTTTTTTTTTTAACATGGTTATAGTTTTCTGATGATTCGGATGGCCTGAGTAAGGAGTTTCATGAATTTCGTCTAAAATTAATAACTTAACCTTAGGTACATTAGGTACATATATTCTGTCTTTATACAGTAAAAATCCTTTTTCACTCAAGCTATACCCTGTACTTAGACTTTCTATTGGATTTTCTTTTGCGTTTGCTTGTAACTTTAGGTAATTTTCATCTTGTTCTATCCTTGCTTTAAGCTGTTCTTCCAAATCTGTTGTATAAATACTGATAGCTACTGTAAAATTCAGCTTTGCATTTCTACTTAATGCATCAACAACTTTATTTTTTTTCCCTTTAATGTGTTGAATTTCGAAATCATATTCACTTAGAAAAGCTAGCCACCTAGCTTGTCTAGCATTCAGGTTAGGTTGATCTAACAGATATTTTAATCCCTTATTATCTGTAATTAAAATAAATTTTCTTCCAATTAAATGATGACGCCACATCTTTAAAGCATGTATGACAGCAGCTAATTCCAAGTCATAGGTTGCATAATTATTTTCATGAATTTTCAATTTCCTAGACTCATAAGCAATAACATGTCCTTCTTGAGTCAATACTCCACCTAAACCGTCATTGCAGGCATCATTACATATTATAAAATCTTTATTTGGATCAACTGTTCTTGAAATTGGTGCGCTGATTAATAAGGTTTTTAACTTTTTAAAACTATCCTCGCATTTCTGATTCCAATCAAATTTCTTCCCCTTTTTCTGCAAAGAGGTTATTGAATTTGTGATTCTCGAAAACCCTTCAATGAACCTCCAGTAATAACTGGTAATCCCCATAAATGATCGGACATCAGTTACGTCTTTAGGAACTGGCCAATCTTTGATTTCCTTTATCTTTTCGGGATCCACCAGAATTCGTTCTTTAGTCACCACATGACCTAAGTACTGAATTTTATCTTTAAAGAAGTCTCATTTACTAAACTTTGCAAAGAGTTAATGATCTCGCAATTCTTGCAAGACAATTTTTAAATGTTCTTTATGTTCTTCTTCAGATTTCGAATAAATTAATATGTCGTCGATAAACACGACCACAAATTTATCCAGATATTTATGCATTACATTATTCATTAGACACATAAAAATAGTTGTAGCGTTAGTAAGCCCGAATGGCATGACGACAAACTCGTAATGTCAATAGAGAGTCCTAAAAGTTGTTTTAAAGATGTCTTCATCTTTAATTTTCACTTGGTGATATCCAGACCGTAAATCAATTTTCGAGAATACCGTGGCTCCATGTCCTTGATGAAACAGATCATCTATGTGAGGTAGCGGGTATCTGTTCTTGATAGTCATCTTATTTAATTGATGATAATCTATGCAGAGTCGTAGATTTCTGTCATTTTTCTTAACAAAGATGACAGGTGCCCCCCAGGGAGACACACTGGGTCGAATATAATTCTTTTCAATAAGTTCTTTTAATTGTGACTTAAGTTCATTAAGTTCAAGTATATTCATCCGATAAGAGGCCTTTGAGCTAGGCACTGCACCAGGTACCAGCTCAATGGTAAAATCTAATTCCCTCTTCGGAGGCAGTCCCGGAATTTCTTCCGGAAATACATCTGCATATTCCTTTAGAACTGGTATTTCCTCAAATTTTAATTTATCTATGTTGTTTAGATTTCCCTCATTGGTTACTGTTATTGCATAATCCTTAAAACCTTTCCTAACAACTCTCTTAAGCTTTAGAGCAGAAATCTATCTTACGGTTTTTTTCCTAGGGATTCCCTTTACGCTTATTAGTTTTCCATCATTATTTATACAAGGTTTTATCACAGCAATTCAAGACCACCCTATGCTGCTCTAACCAATCCATACCAATTAGTATGTCGTAACAACCTAGAGGTAGTACATTAAGCTTAACAAAAGTTTCAAATTTGTCCATAGTTACTGCACAATTCTTTACAAAGCTAATTACCTTTCTCTTTGCACTAGTGGCTAACTGAACTAACCAAGAACTTGCAAACTTTTCAATAGGAAGTTTACACTTTTCTACCAAGTTAGGAGAAATATAACTTAAACTAGCTCCTGGATCAATTAAAATAGATATGGGTGTTTGTTTTATATTACCTTCTACTTCCACCATGGAAGTTTGATAGTATGCTTGCTGATTCTCCAAAGCTGCATTGATCCTAGGCATAGTCCTCGCTAAATCTCCAACAGTCATCTCCTCCTGTATTGTGTGGATATTGCTGACAGTCTTTTTTCAATTGGGATAGACTGAGGCATAATGTGGGCCATTGCATTCCAAACACTTTACGGGTTCTTTTCGTTCAAATTTATTTGTGTACTTACTGTGATTATTAGCAGGGTCTTTATTTTTTTTATTGTTCTGATTGTTCTGTGAATTATTCTTATTCCCTTGGAAATTCTTATTAGAAAAATTTCTGGCATTATTATTTTTAGAATTCCGATTAGGCACAAACTCTTTCTTATTTTGATCATAATTATTATTCCTTTTGGCCTTCTAGTTGGCCATACTCTCCTTTTTTCGATTATGTTCATAACAGAAATTTGCTTTCCTCATAGCTTCTTTCATGGTTTTTGGATTGTCATACCCAATCCTATCCTTTATGTGATGTACCTTCGATTTTTCATCCACAAGGTATGGCACATACCTAAGCAGACTTAAAAACTTACTGTTCAAATCTTTCATAGTCATTGTACCAAGTTTTAGCTCATAGAATTATTTAGCCCTTTCTTCATAGTACTGTTCAGATAAAAATTTATTTTTAAAGTATTTCTTGAATGCACTCCAATTTATGTTCTTCTCTCTTATACCCTTCACTCTTTTTAATCTTGCCACCATATATCAGCTTTCCCTGTGAGATTATAAATAGCCATACTAGCCTTTAATTGGTTAGAATAGTTATAAATATGGAAGTACTTCTTCATCCCAGATAACCAGGATTCCGCTTCCTCCCCCTTTTCAGTTTATCCAATAAATTTTAGCGACTTGATCTTCTTAAACTCCCCAAAAATTTCTTCATAAGGTTTATATTTTCTTTTCCTAGTATGGTGGTTATACTCACTATTGTCACTAGTATAATGAGAATTACATTGATCACCAAATACTTCGGAAGATGAGCTACTTTCATTTTTAATCTATTTAGTCTTTTTATACTTATGTTGGTAACTTATATCTTCTGAATCAGCTCTTTTACCCCTTCCCTCAGTATGAAATCTTTCTATTAAGGTCTGATTCAGCTCCTCCTGAGCTCTCAGAATTCTCTCATTTTCTTTTTTAACAGATTCCATTTCAAATTTTAATTCTTTTACTGTTTGTTAAAGTTATGAGGAATTAGTGGTTATGTCTTCTTGTATAGGTTCTCTTTGTAAATTATCTTGTTCAGTATAGGGAGATTCCTCTTCCGCATATTCCTCCAATCTTTCCATACCTGTCGTTAAACTCAGAAACAAATTTATCTGTTGATAACATTAAAAGAAAACAACATCAGCAAAATGATTTAAATTCACTGTTCCATATAAGCAAGTTGAGCTTCATCAAGGCCTAGTGTTTGAATGTTGTGTTCTAATACCACATGTCATAACCCCAAATTTCATAAAAATTTAACAAAATTTGAAGTGACATAAAATGCATGGAATCGTAGTTTAGTAATTGCTAGCGGTTATCAAAAAATGAAACAGTTTAACAATTTGTAATGATTGGTTTCAAATACAGAAAAACTAATACAACTTTAATTTTTATGAGTTATATAAAAATGACTTGCATTTAGTCGTTGCTAGCTGTATTGATGATTTACTTTTTGTCAAGTAGGTGAGAAACCATGTTTGAAATCGGGGCTTACTTAGCATTCTGCTAACTCAATGGATTGCTGGTTCTTACAGATTCAGCAGGTAAGCATTTGATCAAGTAGGAGTTTATTTTTAATTAAGTTGAGAAGTACTTCTTTAGCATGATAAGATGCTAGTATAAAAATTGATTAATAAGATGCAAGACTCCGATGAGGTAAAGTAATTTCCTTCACTGTTTTGGATATATGATAGTATTTATATTTAAGCCATAAAGGCTATTACTTAATGCCATTTTACAAGAATGAGTTATGCCAAGGTTTCTTTCTGTCGTAAAGATTATAATACCTAGTCAGTTATAGATTCTTATAGTGAGCATAGAGCTCATGATCCTGTCATAAAATTCTTCTATTGTATCATGATCTTACTGCTATTGTCATGTTTAAAAACTCAAGTACATTGCTCTGTATGTATGGACATAATCCTATATTTTTCAAAGGTAAATTTTCAATAAGTTGTTAGTTTTGTTAAGAGAAACTCTTGCAATGAGGTTTGTCTTTAGTCTCTTTGAAGACTCCTTCATTTATCGGCATCGAGTTTTATGTGAAAAGTTTAGAGCTATTAGTTTATAAAAGATATTGTAATTAACAACATATCTCTACTCTAATTCTCCCTTACTAGTCGCGAAGCAATACCAACAAGTTTGATTTGTTTACAAATGCGATTATCTTCTTGTAGAGCTAGTGGGCAAGCTGTGTACATGGTGTTATGTTTATAACCATAATGCAATTGTTATTGTATTGTTACAATACTATACCGAGTTATAATTTAATATAAGGTAGTTTCACTACCTAACCACTATTATCATATGGTTGAAATTAAAGGTAGAAAACATTATACATTTTATTCCTATAATATACTAGTTCTAAAGCATAGTATAAACAATAGTATGATTGACATAGTAAGCAATCATGTGAACTGTCCATAAGATCGATGGCCAAATTGACATTATGAGCAATCATATGAACGTTATATTATAGTCAATCACGGTAATTGTGTTATTGGCTAATAATATACACTTTTATAGTATAGTCGAAGCCATGGTTCATGTCATTGGCAATGATATAATCCATCCTCAGTGGTAAGCAATGTTGACGTAGGAAACAACCCACGCTTGGTTAAAAATTCAGAAGGCACGTGGTCTATTCTCATCCATGCATTGGTGACTTATAAAGAAGTGAAACCCTGCTCCTTGGCATTTTCCTTCGAGGGTTTGTCGTCATGTAGGTTGCGCTGTGAGGTTCTTTGTGGCCATGAGAGACTTGCTCCATCTCTGCTTGCTAGCTCCATAGTCTGTATTACATTGCAAAGTGGTTTTGGTATCAAGACTTGTAGTCTCGATTTATCTTGGGAGTAAATGTTTACTGTGCGAGTGGTCTTTACTTCCTCGCTTGGCTCGAAGCCTGTACATGGTTTAACCTTGTCATTGCTTGTTCCTTGCCTTGGCATCATGGATTCTGAGTGATGTAACCTTGCTGCCTCTGTCGCAGGGTTGAATTGAAGTTTTCCTCGGTTGGTACAGATGACATATGTGGCCGTAACTTCCTGGTTTCGAACTCTTCTTGTTCACAACACAGGTATACAATTCTACTTAACTCGCAATCCTTTTTGCCCATGATTTATGAAGATAGGGTTTAATAATTATTAATATTAGTTTTAAAGATTATTTGGTTTAAAACTTGCAGGCTACACTGACAGCTCTAGACTTGAATGGAAAACAGGCTCGTCCTCCAATTATCTTTGTGGGATTTCAATTCGGTAAGCCCCGGTCTTGTCGTGGGTTCTTCCTGCTTGTGAAATGGGTTGGTTGAAGTTTCCTATGCTTGGAAACCTAGTTGCGAACTCTCTACTAGTTATGATTTTTAGTTGTTTTTATTTCTCCATGTTTTATTTCAAACCCTTGCGAAAACTTTGTTGGGTAGCACAAGATTTTGAAGCTATGATGTGAGTGGTGTTTTGGTGAAAACTGTTCAGCCTTACAGCCTACAGATGTAATATTGTTATTAAGTTTATAAAACCTCCTCTGTGCTCAAAGTTATGTGATCTATGTCTCATTTTCTTTGGTTTTTCTATTCGAATTCTAAGAAGATTGAAACTGTGAAAATGGGGTTTCCCTAACCTGTCAGTAATGAAATTTACTCTTAATATAAAATATTTTTGTATATTTAGTTTAAGAAAGAATACTATGAAACAGTCTAGTTGTAAAGTTTGTGGGGTTTTTACTTTCATGGTCAGTAACATAAACTGGTTATAGTTTAAATGCAAAGACTTTTGTGTAATTGGTTTTATTAAAAAGAAAGGGTTTCGACCCTTGAATTCTTACAGGCTATAAGCCTACCTGGATTTGAGATTTATAATGCACATAGTTATTATTCTTGGTTTACTTTGTTTGTTATATACATATACATTTTATTTATTACTACTTTGTAAATCATATTTATTTTAAACTCTGTATAGAAGACATTGTTAAATTCTAGAACTCGACTTTTAAGGATTTAAAAGAAATACTGTAAACCCTACAGTTTATGAAATTTTGTTTTTGCTTAAAGTATTCTTGACTCTATTTTTAAGAAATGGAATAATGGAAGAGAATATGATTTATAGTTGTAAGTATGATGTTAACTCTATAGGAAAAGAAAAGATTCTAACAGTTTCACTTCCAGTTTTTAGCTAAGAAAAATAATTAAATTTTTAGTGCAGCATACTTAAAAACTAGAATAATCTCGACTCTCAGTAATTTTTGTAAATTAAACACGATTATAAAAAGAATCCTTAACTCCTAGGTAAGACATACTCCGGTTGGTAAAGTTAATATTTATGAACTGTTTTACAAATTCTTTTTCAAAAATTTTCTTAAATATTAGTGTTTACTTTACTACTGTTAACTATAATATATTTATTTTCTATCCGTATACTAATACTGTAATAATAGTATATTTACTATTTTCTTGTACCTATGTTTCCATTTAGTTGATTGAAGTAAAATATTAAGTGCAGGAAAAACATAGCACTGCTTTTTCAGTGAATTCCAAAGACATTGAAGTAAAATCTATTTCTATTTACATTCAGATAAAAGAATCATATCTACTATTTTCATTCTAATAAAAGAATCATTTCATTTACTTAAAACAATCGAACTGTGCTAGAGTACGACCTGAGTTCAGGTGTGAAAAATACAACTTGAAAATTTAATTGCTATCTATTTCACTATTTACATAATCATTTCCATTTCTATAAATAATCTATAAATTCACTAAACTTAACATTACACAGTTACTTTTCATTCATAAACCCTAAACACTAACAATGCCTGTAATAGATAAACTATGAATTGTTTAATTGAAGATAGTAAAAACAAAAATAGAACCTGTTGAGCACAAGACGACAACAACTTAAGGAGGCTGTTCCTCCCTACCAATCTCCTAGAGAGCGCTCAAACAACGCTTCCTCAGGACCCCCGAGCCTGCTCGTGGTCTTCTTGGCTGAGAATGCAACTGTAAAACCTCTGTCACCTAACTGGTTCAATTACCTCAGTCATAAAAATCTGCTCTTAGCAGTATGATCTTCAGCTTAAAAGCTGCAACTAGATCAATCTCTGTAGTTATCCCCTCAAACACATTCTAGACTCCCCTCCATTGAATTTCTCTTGAGTAAATTCATTCACCTTGAATGATCACTTCTCTAGAATGAGCAACCTGAGCTCTCTTCAATTGGAAATTTTATAGAGATGCCTAGGTCTTCTAGGTCAATTTTCATTAAATCAGCCACCTACTCTGATTCCACTTTCTTGGGGAATCATGACCACAAATATAGGGAAGTTTTCACCTACAACAGTTGGAAGTGGTTTGAGGATGCTGCCACATGTCAGTTTGCTCTCCACCCAGTCTCCTCCGCCAATTGACCACTAATACAAAAGCGCGCATTTTTCCACAGAGGTTTTCCACGTTTCATACCTTTTGGTGTCAAATCAGAAGTAATAGGAACGATCCGTCGCTATATCGATGCCTAGACATCGCTATATCGACGCTTCCAGTCTTCTCCGTCGCTGTATCGACGTCTCAAACCGTAAACGTCGCTCTATCCACGGAACTCCGTCGCTGTAGCGACGAAACTTAGATTTAGATTTTTTTTGGCTTTTTACCCAAGGCATTTAGATTTTTTTTGGCTTTTTACAACGGTAAATTTGACTTAGGGCACAAAAATCAATGTTTGCCGTCGCTATAGCGAGTTCTATAAAAACGAAGACCTTAACGAGATTTTCTTCACACTTGCCATTGTTGCAGCACTGTTTTCGGGTGATTGTTGGAGCTGTTTATTATTTCCATTTCCTGCTGGTGAACAATCCATTTCAAGATCTACATAGTTCGGATTTTAAACGTGCAAGGTTAGTTTGTGTTTTCAAATGAATTCGCTTGAAAGATTTTGC
>LPNX010222857.1:1072-27361 GCA_001517045.1 Pseudotsuga menziesii | reverse complement strand
CAGCTCCATATTCAGTCTCCATTGTTGATAATTTTGCATGATCAATTGTTAATTGCTGTGAGTGAAATTAATCTACTGCAGGCCTGAATTTCTACATGAGGATTATATATGAATGATGATTATGCCCAAACTCTTTATGATTTGTTATAGTGGGATTAATTTGTGCGTTTCAATCATGCATGATTCAAATTCTTGGTATTTATAACCCCTAACTCAAAGTGAGGTATAGGGATAAGTTTGTTTGGCATATGATTTGGCCTTCAACATATTTATTGTATTGCATATTTGATTTTCAATGCTTGTATCCAAGCTTGATGATTGCAAAATATTGTAATGATTTACAGTTTGGAATCAAATATGGATGACTTCAAATTCATACTTGTTATGATTGTTTAGTACAAGGAAAGTGTTTAAAGTAGTAATAGTAATGAAGTAAGTTTAAATTATATGTGCAAAATACCTTCCATTTGAGATATTTCCATGCATTACCATCTTATTTATTTTCTCATGTTTTTATTCCCATCCTCTATGATACACAATTACCCTTGTTGTTTGATCTCAAGTATTGCATGCATGCAAGTTGAAGGTATTTTTATGGTCACTTTGTATGCTACTATTACTTGCATTAATTGTGAACATGGGTAATTAGGTTAAACAGGTTTCAAATGTAGTTACATATAAAAGGGAAAAGAGGAATATTTCTTGGGTGTTATTATTCAAGAATATGGCCTTAAGATTGTAGAGAAACTATGGAAATTTATATGGCCTTAAGATTGTAGAGAAACTATGGAAATTTATATGGCCTTAAAAGAGAAACTATGATTGACTCATGATATTATGAGATTATTATATGATATTAAATACCATGTTTCATTTTGGACAAAAACCATAACAGGATTGTATATGTTTAATCAATGCTTCAAGACCATGTGATAAATCTTGCTTAATGGATCAATAGTAGTGGATTTTTTGGATCATTATATAGCATAGAGTGATGGACTTTTATTTTTTTTATCTATGCATCTACTTTGATGGACTATTGATGATATTTGAAATCATAAATTTTTGTGTGTTTGTGTGCATGGAATGGATAATGAATGAGATATTTAATTTCAATTTTTTTTCCAGAAGGACTCTAGAAGAATTTATATAACATCAAAATGATTTTCTCATGCATGCTAATTGAGTTGAGACCCATAGTGGATGAAACACCTTAGTCTTCATTTAGCCTTTATGACCTAAACAATTATTTCTCTATTAAATTTGAGATTTGAAAGCTTGGAAAATAATTTCTAGAGTCAATTCAATAGGAAATAGCTATAGCTCTTTATTTTCCTACCCTCCTCTTCTAAAAGAGAGGAGGGGTACCAGATAAAAGGAAGAGAAAATAGATAAATATGGCTTCGGTCTACTACTTCATCATATCTAAGTTCATTCTCTTAATCCTTTAATAGTGTAATAGTGTTAGGAATGGAATGCAATCTGGGATCTAAGGTCAAATACTATGGTTAAAGTGGAGGTAATTTTGTCTAGAGGTAAATTCTGCTTGTTTGCTTCGTCTTTGTATTTCTCTTAAAGTATTATATGACTAGCATTGTCATGATCGTAGATACCCTTCAAACAATTTGAATGTGGAATTAGTAAATGCTTCATTTTGTATGGAGTTTCATGTCATTTTCTTTAAATTTATGTGAGAAACATGTGGTCTTGGAAACATCATATTTACAAGAATCTAGGTCAATTGTTGGGAATGTTCAAGTTACTTTTAGATGTAAAGAGAACTTCATTTATGAGAAAAAAATTATTTGGGTACATACCTAGACTTGTCTTTATCTATGCTTATCATTTTTATTCTATATATTTATTTCTTGATATATGATCACTTTTTAGTTTATTTTCATTTGTTTAGTTTTTTCACATATGCATGTCTCCAATTGATTATGATCAATCATTTTGTGCTTACAATATGTTTATTTTTTTAACAACTTATTGTTTTAGCATTTTGATTCTCTATGTTTACATTGGATTAACTATGAGAATTGATTCATAGTAGGATCTATGAGCCAAGGGAATTCTCACAATTCAATATTACACACAAATTATGCACAAAATAACAGAAAGAGTGAAAATATCATAAACATATGTAGTTAATAACTGAGTTTATTATGACCGTCCAGCATGTAAATATGTATGGATAAGATTTAGATTATATTAGAGAGGCATTGTTAGCCTTTGGAGGCCATTTGGGTTCATACATGTGTCAGACTATGATTTGACCCTCAAACCCCCCTAGGTGGACCAATCAGTTCCCCAACCATCCCAAATGGTCACAAATGAAGTGTGAACATGGTTGGAGAATGTCGGGTCATAAATCAAGGCATGCTAGGAATGGGTGAGGACATGGGTGAGTGGGAGTGCCTCTAGGAGGAAATAAATGCTCAAGAAAGGAAAAAAAACACCACAAACATGCATGGGCGCCTAAGGTCAAACATATTCCTCGATTCAAGGGATGGGGAGCACACCAAGAATGATGTGTCATCAATGAGGGAATATATATTGTTAGAATGATCAAAGTGGAGTGCCTCAACTGTTAGAATGATCAAGGTGGAGAGCCTCAACTCTTAGTAAATGATCAACATAGACTAAGTTTGGACCATAGAACATAGCATAAAAGATAACGAAATGTATCCTAGGTGTATTATCATGGTACTAAGGTATATTACTGCTCTAACACCCCCCCTTAATTCTTACTTAGTACAACTTATACCAAATATTATTGAGGCCTTGGTAACGAAGGCTCAAGTCACCTCATACAACAGAAAGTTTTATTTGTCCATAGAAAACAAGGTAAGGAGGAAAACCACATGGGAACAAAACTTCCCCTAAACAATGGACATGGAGCAAAATATGAAATTAAATATCAGCCATCATCAAGTGTCACCCACTCCAATAAGAGATCTTATATAACTGAATGTCTTCTCTATGAATCTCTTGGTGAGTATATCAGGAGTTTCCTCTGTATATGGGAAATATTGCAAAGATATCACCTCCTCATGCACCAAGCTCCAGATGTGGTGCATGTGTATCTCAATGTGTTTGGTCATATTTCTCTTCACTGGATCAGTGAAAATATTGATTTCACTTTGAATATCACACCAAATGACCATGGGTGAATAAAATACAAATCCAAGTTCTCGAAGAATACATTGGAACCACACAGATTATGTAGTTGCATTCATTGCTCCCGTGTACTTGGGATCAGCTGAAGAGAGGGATATGGTGTGATGTTTATTTCTTGACCAGCATGTGGGACCATGTGCAAGTACTAAGACATTACCTAAAGTGGATTTCCTATCAATGGAATCTCGAGCCCAATCGAAATCAGTAAATCCAACTAGTTCTAGTTGAGAACCAGCAGCATAGTGTGCCCCGAAGTGTCTGGTTTATTGAACATAATGTAGGGTCCTTTTGGAATAATTCCAATGGATATTGTGAGATTTATGCATATATATAGAAACAACACCTACAACATATGTGAAATCAATTTAGGAGTTTGTAATATACAGTAGACTCCCAACTAGTTGTGTGTACAATGAGTTGTCCACTAATAGAGATGCACCAAATTCACCTAGTTTTATTCCTAAAAGGAATGGGAAATTGGATTCCTGAAATTCATACATTTTAAACTTCAATAACATTTCTAAAGAATACTTTTGTTGTATTACCTTCATCCCTACTTCATATTTCTCAATTTCCAATCCAAGAAATTGCCTCAACAATCCAAGGTCAGTCATGGAGAATTCATAGTGCAAAGACGACTTCATTGATCCAATTTATTTGGTGCTTCTACCTATAATAAAAATTTCATCAACATAAAAAACTATGACCTGAAATAAGTCACCAACATGCTGCAAATACACATTAGTATCATATTTATATCTTTCAAATCCAAGCGAAAGTAGAAAATTGTCCATCTTAACAACCAAGCCATGGGGGCTTACTTGAGGCCATACAAAGATTTATTTAACCTACATACAAGTAAAGGATCCTCAATTAAAACTTCAGGTTTCTACATATATATATCCTCTTGTAGTTCATCGTGAAGAAATCCACTCTTCACATCCATGTGGTGAACCTACCAGTGCTTAGATGCAGCAATGGTTAGAACTAGCCTAATAGAGTCCATCTTTGCAACCGGTGCAAATGTATTTGAATATTACACTCCTTGGACTTGAGAGAATCATTTATAAACCAAATTATCCATATAATTAATCTCTGAACCATCAGTAACCACTTTGTTCCTATAGACCCACTTGCATTGCACTAGTTTCGTCTTGGAGGGAAAGGGAACCAATTCACAAGTCTCATTGTCTTGCAATGATTTGAACTATTATTGCATGGTTGTTTGCAATATTAGGTCAATTTATGCTTCCTGATATGTTTTAGGATCATATCCAACCATCATGAATAATATATCATCAATATTCAATTCACAAGTAGAATAGGCATTGTAGAATTGAGATCTAGTCTTCCTAGAATCTAGTGGCTCACCATCTAGATCCCCAGCTGATTCATCCCACTTTAATGAATGGGTGATTCATGATCTAAATCAATTTCATCAACATCATCATAAATATAAAAATCAAAAAAATCAGAGAAGGATTCATCACTTACATCATCATGGAGTGGAGGATGTGAGCATTACCCATGAGCTAGTTAGGTCTCTTGCATGAAGTCTTCTTCAAACTGTACACTCCTTTCAATAAATGTATTCTGAGACGAGGGATCAGATATATTGTATCCCTTTTAAAATTCAGCATATATAACCATGATGGACACCTTTATTTTATGTTTCAATGCCTTTATCTTCTCTGGAGGAATACTAGCCTAAGCCTTTGAGCCAAAGACCCTGAAATGAGAAACACTTGGCTTGTGACCACTCCAAGCCTCATATGGTGTTTTACCATCCAAATATTTGTGAGATTTATTTTGAAAATATGCATCATATTTAATGGATCCATCCCATATCTTTGTATTCAAATCATTTGCTTCCATCATACAAGTTGCCATCTCTTTGAGAGTTGTGTTATTGTGCTCTACAACACCATTTTGTTGTTTTGTGTAGGGCACCGAATGCTGAATTTGGATTCCACATTATTCAAAAATATGTTGCAAACTATTTCTCACATACCCCTTTCCATTTTAATTCCTAAGGACCTTGATCTTGTTCCCACATGCATTCTCAACCAGGGCTTTCCAAACTTTGAGAGTCTCAAAAGCATCTTATTTTAATTTGAGAAAATACACCCAGTAGTACCTTGAGAAGTCATCTATGAAGATCAACACATACCTTGAATTCCCATAATAGGGTGTGGGAAGAGGCCTTATGAGGTCTGAATGAACCAAATAAATCACTTGGAGAGCTCTCCTTTCCTTTCCTTTCTCATAGTTGCACTCAACATGCTTTCCTACTATGCATCCTTTCCATGTGCCATTTGAGAACTTGATAGAAGGAATACCTTCCACCATGCCTTCTTTGCTCAATCCCTAGAGGTACCTATAGTTGATATGGCCATATATCTCATGCCATAACTTAATTGTCTCATTGTCATGTGACATGAACAGGATCCCTTGAGAGTAGGGGAGGAAGTGAGAGATTTTGTACATTCTCAAATCATGGTCAACAAAACCCAATGCCACAATTTTTCTTGTATATATTTATAATATATCCAATGCATTTGGAGTAAATGTTACTCTCTTTCCTTCACTAGTGAGTGTAATTTGATACACTGAGAGTAGGTTCATTTCTATATCATTCACAAACAACACATTGTTGAAGTACCAATATTCTAGATCAATCCTACCAATCCCTTTGGCTTGGATTTCAAAATCATCACCTATAAGAATGGATGGACCACTGTAAGCATACAGGGAAAAGAAGGAATATTTCATGGAGGCCATGTTCTTGGAATATCTTTAATCTATGATGAAGGAAGAAGAGAATGAAGAATCAACAACAAAGGCATGGCACCTATCCTTGTTGTCTGAGATTGAACCACCATCTTTCTTCCTTTTTCCTTCTAGAAGAGGGGTGTGTTTTTCTCAAGCAGTTGCACCATCATGTCTATGTTCTTCTTCATGCATGCACTCTCTAGATGCCACCCTTGTGAAAATAAGTGCATTTGGTATTCTCTTCCTTCTTCTTGTCCTTGTCCTTGGTAGGATTCAAACCCCCATCTGAAGGTTTAGGTTTCTCATGCTTCTTCTTCTCTTGTTGCTTTGAATATTTGGCTTTCTTCTTTCCTTTGGCTAGGTTCAAAACAATTGCACCAAGAGCTTGATCCTTACTGGATTTTATGGTTCCCATTTGTACCAGCTTGTCTTTCTCTTGTGTAAATGACTCCATGAATTATTCTAGTGATGGAATCCTCCATATTTGAGTTGTGAGCTTGGTAGAGTGGAATGTAGACACAGACACAGAATACTTTGGCCCTAGATTAAAAAGTATTGATAAGATAATATGCTCCTATTTCTTCTCTATGCCACATTGTTTCAGCTGAAGCAGCAATGATTTTAACTTGGTAAAGAAGTCTTGGATTGTTTCAAAGTGAGTTGGACTCAATGAGATTAGCTCATTTTTGAGCAGGTGACCTCTCATCTCATCAATATTCCTGAACAATTTCTCAAGCTTGAGCCATAGTTCATTGGGAGTTGTTAGACTATATACATGGAAGAGTAAGTCTCTTGAAATTTTGGGACAAAGAATTCCAAATGTTTCATTAAGACTGTTGAAATACTTCAATTTCTCCACAACAGAGTTGGGTTCGACTTAGTCCCCATGGTGACTCTGTACAGGCCTTTCGACATCAGCTAGATCACCATTTAAGACTTCCATTCCAAATAGTTGAATGGTATCATCAATACATTATTCTTCTCCATTTCTTCTTGTGCACTGAGTGACAAACTGTTGATTTTACCTGCAATGCAAAACACTCGAATTTCTCTAGAAAATGCCCTAAACAACAACTCAAACACTAGACTAGATTTAATTTGCAGCTCCAAATAGCTCTGACACCATGTGAAAATTGATTCACAGTAGGATCTAGGATCTAAGGGGATTCTCACAATTTGATAATACACACAAATTATGCACAAAACAACAGAGAAAGTGAAAATATTATACACAAATGTAGTCAATAATTGAGTTTATTATGACTTTCCAACATGTAAATATGTTTGGATCGGGTTTATATTACATTAGGAATAACTCATTAGCCTTTGGAGGCCATTTGGGTGCATACATGTGTCAGACTAAGATTTGACCCTGAAAACCCCCTAGGTGGACCAATCAACTACCCAACCATCCAAAATAGTCACAAATGCAAGTATGAACATTGCTAGAGTATGTTATATCATAAATGAAAGCATGATAGGCGTGGGTGAGCACATGGGTGAGTGGGAGTGGCTCTAGGAGGCAATAAATGCTCAAGAAAGGCCAAAAACCACGACAACCATGCTCTAGCGCCTAAGGTCAAACATATTCCATGATTCAAGGGATGGGGAGTGGATCACCTCAACCATCAGAATGATCAAGGTGGAGTGCCTCAATTCTTACTAAATGATCAACATAACCTAAGTTTGGACCATAGAACATAGCATAAAAGCTAATGAAATGTATACTATGTGTATGATCATGGTACTAAGGTGGATTATTTCTCTAACATTAATAATATGAGTTTTCTTTGTAACTCACTCTAACTCAAAATATAGATTTTATTCAAATTAACTAGCAACATCTATAACATTTTCTACATTCATCAATTGGGTCTAGTCCAAGTGATTGTTAGATGGAGAATTATTGTCCCCACCAAGTATCCATTCATATTAGTGACACACAGAGGTAATAATAAGTAATTTTTTTTAAATCCCTATTGATCCGGCCTTATGCCATGAATATTCAAGGGTTTACATTGGGTACCATCCTCAGAATAAGGGGAAGTACCAAGGGTTTTTGTAGGGCATTCTAACCTAGAAAAAATATACATTTATTAGTTTAGGATTTAATTTACACAAAAGTTATAATTAGGTCTCCATTCTAACTTTACAATTTTAGAAAATTAATAACTAAGTTAAAACACATATTAAAACCATCATGCACACATTATTAGATGATTATTACCCTTAACAGGAAATACTATGTTGAATTTCCTAACTAATTAATGTAACCCCATAGCTAGGGATTCTATAGATTTAAGAATACCCTTGGTATCCATCCTTTTTTCCTCTTAACATCCCTACAAGGGTGTTTCAAGTGTTGTGGTGATATTTCATCTCAAACACCAACAAATTAAATAACAAAAAAATACACTACTAGAATAATCAAAGATGATGATAATATTACCTCTCTCATTTGGTGTTTCAATTGGAGTAAATAGGATATCCATACACCCTCACTGCTCCATCTCTACATATGGATACTCTAGAAGATCAAGGATTTTATTTTTCTCACTATCAAACATTGCCAAAACATTTGAACCCATCAACCTACATGGGTACTCTTGTTTTACCTTCTTGGCCAACACTTTCCTTGTTAAATTTCATGAACCATAGATCTACAATACAAAATGAGAGCTATCTCAAAAGGATTATGCAATGGAATTATCAAATCAATGTAAACTAAACAACAGATTCATGACATAAATTTTCACACAAATCAGACAAGTATTGCTCAAATTATCATTACATCAATTTTAATTAATTTATCAGTAATACAATGGTCATACAATAAATATAATCCAAACGTTGTGGATAAGATTCGAATTCACCAACTCAAACTGACTGGTTTGCTAACTTGGTGTGGAAATAATCATAGCTGGAGCTCACTAGTGAACTCTGGATAACCAAATCAGTCTATAATCAGTTAATTGATGATGGTAGATGAGGGTAGGTGAATAATGGTGCCTACAATCCCATGAATCATGCAAATTGTCACTAATCTAACTGAATGTGTTATAGCTAATGGTAACTGAACAATAAATAAGCATTTCTGGTTACTTACCATATGAAATTGAAGGTGACTATTGGTGGCACTTAGAGTGGGTTCCTATAATATATGGATTGGGACCTAGGGCTCCTAAACTTATGTAATCAGGTGCAGTTAGTGAAATATGTCTCTTAGGTGTGTGCCCCATGCACTAGTGGGTGATGATGACTTCCTAAGATAGGAAAAATGAATCAAATAGACTATGTGGGTAAAGCAAGGGTTGATTAATCCTAACCCCCCCCCCCCCCTTTAATCCTAACTTTAGACAACTTGGGCCCTGGCAACTGAGACAAAAGTCACCCATACAATTTGAATGAAATAAAATGTTTTTTTCTAAACAAGGAAAATGGGGAAAACCTACCCCTCAAAATAAGAAGGAAATTGGGAAACAAGCTTTCATACTTAAGATAAAAAAGTTCTTCTTGAGAAAAAACTTGTAAAAAAATTGTTGCAATATGCAACTATGTGGAGCAATAATGCAAGATGTTGGTTCTTGTGTGCAATGGTTTCTTGGGACAGTGCATGCTAAATTTTCCATCTTCTTCCAATTTGATGACTGATAGGAGAAGGATTTTTTCCTTTGTCTCTTCTTTCTAGAGGAATAGTGACTCGATCCCTATTTGTTCTTTAGTGGGTCAAATTGTGGATCAATACTTACCATCAAGTAACATATCTCAAGGAGCTTGTTTCACCTCACTAAAGAAATTGAAACTAAATTGGAGAGCACAACATGTTCATTCTGATAATGGGACCTCGTTCTTCTTCTATAATATGAATCCCCAACAACATTCCAATCTACTTTAATCAGATTTTGTTCCCATTTAGGCCTCTAATTTGGATTAGGAGTTGAATCTGGATCTAGATCCTCTTGAGGTTCAATCCCAATATCAATATCATGTTGATATTGTTCCTCATCTTTTGAATCTGAAACATTAGACAATACATCATTTGAAAAAGGTGTAGATAGAATTTTTTTACCTCCCCTTTTGAATGGCAGTTGAGATTATACTAGATATGAGTATGGAAAAAAGTGTGAGAATTCATATTCCTTGGAAGCATGGTTTAAAACACCCTTCACTATAATATTCCTATTTTAGATATCTCATATCTCCACTGAGTTAGGACCAAATACCACTCACTTTGGAAGGCCAGTATGTGTCATCTGATATACATATAACAAATTTACAGCAAAAGATGGCAGATAGAGTAAATTTCTGAACACTCCAAGTTTTAACTTGATAGAACCCTTTCCTTCGGCTTGAATTTGGGCATCATCACCCATGTGAATACTCATACCATCAGTAGTTTGTAATGAAGAGAATGATTCCCTGAATGAAACCATATGATTGGAGGCTCTTGAATCAATGGGGAAGGCATTGGATTTTGAATAGCTAGCCTTCAGTGCATGGCATCTCTCATCATGATCTTCACTCTCTTCTCCAGAGTCATCCTTCCTTGCACCTTACGGGAGGGAAATATTGTTTTTCTCAAGGATATTTTCCATTTGATCAATGGTCTTTTTCATACAATGACTTTTTGGATGAAATTCTCTCATGTAGTAGGAACATTTAGTCTTTTCAAACTTCGTGTTCTTGTTCTTCTTAGAACCCGAGGCTCAATTAGAAGGGTTATGATTCTCCTTTGACTTTGAGTCAACATTTTTGTTCTCCTTTCATTTTTTATTCCCTTTAGCTTACACATTCCCATAGTTTCCAACTAAGAGGACTTGACTCTTGGAGGCATTTAACACTCCCATCTAAATCAATTTGTCTTGCTCCTGGATCAATGAATCTGCCAATTCATTTAGAGAAGGAATTTTCTAAATTGGGATGGATACTCATCCATAGAATAATGTGGATACAAATACTTATAATTCTTATCAAAGCTTGCTCAGAATTGACAGCACAAATTGCTCATCCTTCCTCTCTATCCCATATTTCTTGCATTGCAAGACTAGGGCTTTGTATTTCGAGAATAATTGTTGAATTGTCTCAAAGTTGCAAGGATAGAGTGCAATGAGATATTTCTCCATAATATGGCCTCTAAGATCATCTTATTTTCCAAACAAATATTCAAGTTTGTCCCATACTTCCTTCGAATTTATGAGTCCCTCACGGTTGAACAACAACTTCTTAGGATTTTGTATTCTTAGCTAGATATCATTAGTGTTTAATTCCAGATTCACAACAGTAACATATGAAGAATCACTGAAAGAAACATAATCACAATATAGACATAAATTTATCCTGGGAAACCCTCAAGGGGAAGAAAACCCAGCAAAAATTCCTCTATATAGATATATAATATAAAACCCCAAATTAGGTGATCCTCCTCCTTAGTTGTATGTATCTCTCTCTCCCCTATGCGTTATACACAAGTGAGTGTGTGTGTGTTAAAATGAGGAACAAAAATCATCTATTTATACTCTTTCTATCACTTGACTTTAACCCTAACAAGTCATCCCCACTAAACTGATTTGGATGACTTCACCGAGGAAGACTCAAAACAATAATATATTATATTCATTGGGTTACCATTGACTCAAATTACAATGGAGGTTATACCTCATGACTCTATGATGACCAAATAAATAGTAACATCCCGACATAGGAATCAGACATCTCCCTTGGGTTACATTAGTAAAATAAATTTACAATATTCTTTGAAGTTACAATATTCCAACACTCTCCCTCAACAAGAAGGGTATTCTACTGAAAACAACATCATCAACTATATGAGTAACGTGAGGGAGAATCTTCAGCAGTATCAAGTTAATACATCTATACATCATAGGAAGCTTTCAATAGTAATCGACAACTGGAATAGTTAATGCTGGAATATCTCGAATATATTCAGTAATGGAACATCATATTCTACGACACCAATTCTTCATCTTTTGCAGCACTCGATCACTTGATCCTTTGCAGAAACACTTTGATCTTCTTGTTCCTTTGTAGCAGCACTTCAATATTCTCGATCCTTTGGAGTATCACTTCGATCTTCTTGATCCTTTGTAGCATCACTTCAATCTTCTCGATCATTTTTCGTAGCACTTCGATCTCCTCAATCCTTTGCAGCAACACTTCAATCTTTTATATCCTCTATCGCAACACTACTTGTAGTATACATGATATATTTATGAGATGATCAATGCCTATCACTTTAGGACATAGGTCTAAGGATGATGCAATCCTCATCAACTTACTCCCCCTTAATGAGGAGGGTCCATAATGTTAAAATTGTTGTGCCATTTAGATATTCAAACAATGAGTCCAAAATTATTATTGCAGTAAAAGGAGAATGAAGATACACACTGAACAAAAAAAACCACATAGGAAACAAATGAGTATCGCTCAGATAATTACAGTATCATTGTCATTTAATTAATCTGGTGTTACAATAGTTTACACAAGGAAATAATTTGAATCCATAAGGGAGGAATTCGAATATACCAACCGGATGTGACTGTACCTAGATTACTAGCTAACTTAGGATGCCTCAATCAATATCAGATTCCAAATAAATAATTCTCGATGTCTAAACAACTCAAAAAATTAGTAATAAACAGTTAACTGTGTCTAACTGAAGTGGTAGGTGAGCAAAGCCACCTAATCCACATGCAGCCATGCATAACTAGCGCTAACTGAATTGATTGTGATCTAACTGAATGTAACTAGAAATTAACTAAGTTTAACTAGTTCCAACTCCGAATGACTGAAGGAGGTTGGTGTCGAAACTCCCAATGGCTCCTAAAATGTAGGGATTGACCTAGGAGGCACCTAATATGATGCATACAAATGCAGTCAATGGAAGAAAGCCTCTAGTTGTGTTCCCCACACTCTAGTAACTGGTACATGTCTCCCCATTAGGCCATGTGGACCCAATGGTACTACTAGACTTAATTAATTAATTAAAACTCCTAGGTTAGGATAATTAATCTAATAGACAGTTTTATCAAGGGAGGATTAATAATCCTAACACCCCCCTCAATCCTAACTTGGAAAAATGTGAGACTTGGAAATACATAAGTCACCCAAATACAATCTAAAATACATAATGTTTCTTAATACAACTAAGGAAATAGGGGAAAACCTCATGGGAAACCCCCCCCCTCAAAATAAGCAAAGATAAGAATTGAGAATCAAGACTTAATTCCTAAAAGAGACTTGAGAAGGAAAAATATATTTTCTATAAAAGACTTGGTGAAAATATCTGTAATCTATTCCTCTGTAGGACAGTAGTTCAGTGTGATGGTTCTGTCCTGCACCAATTCCTGAATGTAGTGCATGTGAACCTCTATGTGCTTTGTCCTCTGCTTCTGAACAAGACCACTAGAAATTTTGATTGTACTTTGGTTGTCACAATAAATACCCACTGTAGATGAAGTCTGAATCATGAAATCTGTCAAGATTCCATGCAGCCATATTGCTTGAATAGTTGAATTCACAAATCCTTGATACTCTGCTTCTGCTGAAGAGAGTGCAAGTGCTACTTACTTCTTGTTGGACCAACAAATTGGCCTAGATCCAATCATGAATACAAAACCCGAGGTGGATTTCCTATCATTTCCTTCTCCTTCCCTTTCTGAGTCTATAAATCCTATGAGATCAAGTTTTGCTCCTGCTGCATAGTGGATCCCATAATCTGTAGTACCATGCACATAGTGCAATATCCTCTTTACTTCTTTCTAGTGCAGCTCATGTGGCTCCTGCATGTACCTGGCAGCAACAGTCACAGCATATGATATGTTTGGTCTCGAATGAGCAAGATATAGAAGGCTCCCATTGAGCTATCTGTAGAGAGTGATATATACCAAGGGTGTGGAACTACCTTCTTCAAGCCCGATGCCAGATAGAAATGGGCATGGGGTTTCCTTGAAATCCTCCATGTGGAATCTCTTAAGCATCTCTAATGAATACCTGGACTATGATATCATGATTCCCAAATTCTTTTGACTTACTTCGAGACCAATGAACTGTCTTAAGAGTCCTAAATCAGTCATAGCAAATGATTTTTTTAGAGAAGACTTGATGTTAGTAATGAGAAATTATCAATCTAGTAGTCAGTCAATCTAGTAGTAGAGATGCTAGTAATGAGCAATTCATCCAAATATAATACCACTAGAAACAAGAACCCCTCCTTCTTATTCATTTAGACATTGCAATCTTATTTGCACCTTTCAAATTTATGAGATATGAGGAAGGGATTCATCTTGGAGTACCATGCCCTTGGGGCTTGTTTGAGTCCATACAGTGATTTCCTTAGTCTGTAAACTAAGGAAGGATCATAAATAATCCCTTCAAGTTTTTTCATATATATCTCCTTCTCCAAATCTCCATGCAAGAAGGCACTTTTCGCATCCATGTGATGTACCTCCCATCTTTTGGAAGTTGCAATAGCCAATACAAGCTTGATGGAATCCATTATAGCTATCAGAGAAAATGTCTCATTGTAGTGCAAGCCTTGAACTTGAGAATATCCTTTGGCCACCAATCGAGATTTGTACTTAGTTTTGGTTCCATCGGCAGCTATCTTGGTCTTGTAGATCCATTTACGCTGAAAAATCTTCCTTCTTGGAGGTAAGGAGACAAGTTCCCAAGTTTTATTGTGATGGAGCGAATCAAACTCCTCATCCATGGTTTCTTGCCATCTAGGGTCATGGAAAGATTCCTTGAATGATTAAGGATATGACCCCATAATCATAAAACACCTCCCAAGAAGAATTGGATCTATGTGGGACAGTGCAACACTCTCCTTCTGATACTGGGACCTCATTCTTCTCTTGTCATATGGATCCCCATCACCATTTCCAGCTGCTTCTATGAGTTTTTGAGCCCATTTAGGATACGGAAATGAGGTAGATGCTAGATCTAGATCTAGATCCCTTTGAGGTGCAAGATCAATGTTTGGATCATGCTTGGTTTCCTCCTCTTCTGAGTCTGAATTTGAAATGTCAGGAAATAGAACTAAATCTGCAATAGGAAGTGAAGGAATGTTTATAACTTCATTTGCTTCAAATGGAAGTTGTGGTGATGATGGAACTGTGAATGGCATGAAGTGAGAGATTTTTATGATCTCTACTGAGTCAGGTCCAAACAATACTTTCTTTAGTGAGCCAGTGTGAGTCATCTAGTATACAGCCAACAAATTAGCCACAAGAGAAGCCACGTAGAGTAAATCTCTGAACACACCATGATGGAATTTGATGGTGCTTGTTCCTGCTGCTGAAATTTGGGAACCATCTCCCCAGTGAATAGTGGGCCCTTCTTTGATGTTGAGAGTGAAGAAGAAATACTTGGAGGTGAACATGTGGTTGGATGCTCCAGAATCAATCAAATAGGTTATTAACTGAGGTAGGACAGCTTTCAAAGATTGGCGCCTTTCATGTCCATCATCAAGTTCCTTTGCTCCTTGTGGGAGATAAATGTTTATTATGTTTGAGGAGAGAAGTCAGTTGATCTACTTTCTTCTTCATACAGGATTTTTCAAGATTAAAACCTCTCATACAATAGGGACACATCTTTTTTTTGAACTTTTTTTTTTTAGATTCGGAGACTCCTTCAGAAGTCTGATGATTCTATTTAGACTTCAAATCAGCTTCTTTGGGCTCCTTCTTCTTTGATTTCCATTTGGCTTGCGCTTGGGAAGAATCTATCACTAGGAGATCTTGATATTTGGAGGTCTTGATGACTCCCATTCGAATCAAGTTCTCTTTCTACTTGATTAAGGGCTCATAAAAGGAATCAAGTGAAGTAATTTTCCAATCTGGAAAGGAATCCCTTTTCGAATGGAAGATTGAGAAAAATATAGAATACTCTAGGGTAATTTTGCTGAGAATGGAAATCACATTTTTCTCATCCTTTCTTTCTATTCCGCACTTTATGCATTGAAGTGAAAGAGACTTGAATTTAGTAAATAAGTGCTCTACTATTTAAAAATTGTTGGGATGTAAGGCTACTAGCTCATTCTCCAGTAGGTGTCCCTGAAGCTCATCTTGTTTTCCAAACAAGTATTCAAGCTTCTACCAGGATTCTATGGGTTTGCTCAAACCTTCAAGGTGGAAGAGGATATCTCTAGATATATGAGTGCATAGATGACTGAAAGCTTCACCCAAGCAGTTCATAAACGTGTTCTTCTCAACTGGATGATGGGGCTCAACCTCCCTTCCAAGTATTATCCTATAGTAGACAAGCTTGCGCAAGGCCAACTGCATATCTTCCCTCCAATCAAGATAATTGAAGGGTGTAAGGATCCGAGGAGTAGAAGGATGAGAATCCATAATTCTCCTACTGGAAAAAGATAAATATTCACACAAGCTATGTAGCACATGTAGATTTCCACTGCAAAACACTAAAACATTTGAACTATGTTATAATCATGCTTTTCCTCTTGACATGAACACTTTTTCAGGGTCCATCATGCCCACACCACCACTCTGAATAAATTCAAAGGAAGAAAATCACTATTGGGGACTTCTATGGAAACCCAACTAGTTATGGTGTTCAATGGAGAGAAAAAAACATGAAGCCTATCTGAGATGGCTTTGATACCATGTTAAAATTGTTATGCCATTTAGATATTCAAGCAATGAGTCTAAAATTATTATTGCAGTAAAAGGTGAATGAAGATACACACTGAACAAAACAAACCACACAGGAAACAGATGAGTATCGCTCAGATAATTACAGTATCATTGTCATTTAATTAATCTGGTGTTACAATAGTTTACATAAGGAAATAATTTGAATTCATTAGGGAGGAATTCAAATCTACCAACTGGATGTGACTGTACCTGACTGACTAGCTAACTTAGGATGTCTCAATCAATATCAGATTCCAAATAGCTTACTCTCGATGTCTAAACGACCCACACAACTAGTAATAAACAGTTAAATCGGTCTAACTGAAGTGATAAGTGAGAAAAGGTGCCTAATCCACATGCATCCATGCATAACTAGTGCTAACTGAACTGATTGTGATCTAACTAAATGTAACTAGAAATTAACTAATCTTCACTAGTTCCAACTCCAACTGACTTAAAGAGGTTGGTGTCGGGAATCCCAGTGGCTCCTAAAATGTAGGGATTGACCTAGGAGGTGCCTAAGATGATGCATGCAAATGAAATAAGTGGCAGATATCCTCTAGTTGTGTTCCCCACACTCTAGTAACTGGTACATGTGGCCCCATTAGGCCATGTGGAACCAGTGGTACTAATGCACTTAATTAATTAATTAAAACTCCTAAGTTAGGATAAATTAATCTAATATATAGTTTTATCAAGGGAGGATTAATAATCCTAACACATAACATCAACCATCTGGATCGTATGCAAATGAATGTCATACCACATCGTCTACAACTAAATGTAGATGTCATTCACAAATGAATGCAGGACCCATCATCTGCAGGGAATCATCGTAGACCATCTTGAGCTTGTTATAGCTATCACCACTCTTAAGTGAGTGTTATTTTCTTTAACATCTATAAGTGAATGTAGGCATACTCTCCATATGAGAGTATTGTTTGCAACTAAATGCATATCTCATCCACAAATGAATGCAGGACATGTCGTCTATAAGGAATCATCATAGACCATCCTCAACTTGTTAAAGCTAGGACCACTCCCATTAAGTGAGTGTTATTGTCCGCAAGACCATCCTCAAAAGAGGATACTATCATCCACAAGTGAATGTCAGACTTCATCAGCATTTGCATGTGCACTTGGAATCTTTGGTACTAAAACATCACTACCATCCCATCATCAATGACAGTCTCATCATCACTCCCCCTTTTCAAGGTGGTTCGTATCATCAACCTGCTCCCCCTTTCCAAGGAGGTTTTGTATCATCATCGTTCCTTCTTGCAAGGATTATCTGTATCATCATCACTGTTCCTACATGCCAGGAAAGTATTTTTAGACTACACCAAGCTTATCTCGGAAGTATTCAAACTTTACTCGAGATAGAGGCTTCGTCATCACATCAACAACTTGCTCATTGGTACTCACATACTAGAGTTGTATAGATCCCTTTTGTATCATATCCCTTATGTAAAAATATCAAATTTCTAGGTGCTTTGATTTATCATGGAACGCAAGATTCTATGTCATCTTTATACAGCTCCGGTTGTCACATAGAATCACTATGGTATACAAATCCATGTCAAATAGGTTTGACATCATATTCCAAAACCATATAGCTTCACAACTAGTTGAGAAAGCTTCTATGTACTCTACTTCAGCCATGCTAGGAGAAAAATTGGAATGTTTCTTGTTAAACCATGATATCATGGTGGATCCCAAAGTATAGTCCAAATTCTATCATATATCCATACAATTTTTAGTCATGATCTCTAACATAGTACAGTCCAAAGTGTATCATACCTTTTAGGTACCTCATCACATGCTTTGAAGTTATCAGGTGAACACATCTAGGTTTAACTAGATACTGACTCAGGCTGTTCACAACAAAGCATATATCTAACCTATTATTCATCAGATACATTAACGACCCAATAATTTCTCTGTATTGAGACACATCCACTAACTCTAAAGATTCATCAAATAACAGCTTCAAGTTGGTATCCATGGGTGTGCTCATGGCCTTACAATCCAACATATCAAATCTTTTTTAGATTTCCACTGCATACTTTCCCTGGTTTAGAAATATTCCTTCTAGGCTCTGCCACACTTCTAGCCCGAGCAAATAGTGCATCAATCCAAGATCCTCCATCTCGAATTCTCCATATATCTTCTTCTTATGTTTTGCAATATGTTTCTAATTTCCTGTCAGATATAGATCATCTACATATAGTAATAATATGACAAGTTCGGCATCCATAAATTTATGGTAAAGGTTAGGATCATCCTTACTTTTGGTAAATCCAAAGCTTGTCAAGAATATATTTATTCTTCCATACCAAGCTCTAGGAGATTTCTTTATTCCATACATATTCTTTTTCAACTTACATACATGAGTCACACTATCTTCGACCTCAAATACTTGTGGTTTTTCTATGTATCCTTCTTCCTCAATCACACCATGCAGGAAGGTTGCCTTTAGATCCATCTGGTGTAGATTCCACTTCATCGTGGAATCAAGTTCCATGATGATTCTCATGGAAGTGTACCTTGCTACTAGCACAAATGTCTCTTCATAATCAATCCCCTCTTTCTGAGAGAATTCTCTAGCCACAAATCTTGCCTTGTATTTTTCAATACTTCCATCAGCTGCATATTTTATCTTGTAGATCCACTTGGAAGATACCAAACTCTTTATTTCTACTTTGGGTACTATATCCCAAACATCATTCTTCATTATTGACTGGTATTCTTTCATCATTTCTTTTACCCATTCTTTCTTTTGTATAGCTTCATCATAAGTGGTAGGTTCTTGATCTACAAGATCACACATCAAAGCTACATAGTTAGAGAATGGATTTGATCTCTTGCTTGTTCTTGTGGAGCCTTCAAGAGATCCATACTTCTCTCATTCTTGTATGATTTCTCTTACCCATGCATGTTTTATTTTTTGAGATATATCCATAGTAGGGAATTCCTAAGGTTCTAGCATATCATGATATTCTGATGCTACTATTTCAGGAGAGGGTTCAACTTCTACCTTTCTGGGAGGTACAATGTCTTCATGTACTTCTTCAAGATGACACTTCCTAGATTTCTTAAGAGTTGTTTATCGGTCAAATGTTACATCCCTACTAATATCTATGTGATACAATCCTAAAATGTATATCTTGAGGGATTTGGAGACTTCACAATATCCAACAAATATTCCCTTCTTTCCAGAAGGATGCAACTTGGTTCTCCTCTCTTTTGGAATGTGTACATATACTAGACAGCCAAATATATTGATATGGCTCACTTCAGGTTTATTTCCTATATACATTTCTTTGGGATTCTTGAATACAAGGGAACTATGAGATAATATGTTTTGCACATACATAGTTGTTCTTGTTGTTTCATCCCATAGATGCATGAGAAGGTCTTGATCATGAATCACTTTTTTTAGTCTTCGGAAATGGATTCTTAATATTATTTCCTCTTGCACATCCTTTTCAAGTACCTTCATGATTGATCTTCAAATATCGTAAACTTGTTACCACTTTGCTCACATAGGGTAATTCTTTGTAGTTGATGTAATAAATCCTTCTAGGCCATAGTTCACTTGAACTATTGGTCTCATGGACAAGGGTTGTTTCTGGATGTCCCTTGAGTTTGTACAATCCTCCTTCTTCTTCACAAATGACCACAAAATCTTCAAGTGTCTTTCCTTTGGTCCAAATGAGTACTTGTCCATCTATAAAAGAAACTATATATCCTTTCTTATCTAATTCTGAGATGGAAAGTAATTTCTTTTTCAAACCTAGTACATATAGTACTTCCTTCATATTCATGGAGGTTCTAGAGTCAAGCTTGTAGAGTTATTCACCAATTCCTTTCATGGGGTATTTATATTCATCTCCTAATGATACTTTCTAAGGAGAGTTATTCTCTTCAACTCTTGATAGAGTTTGGTTCTTCTCTGTCATGTGATTCGAAGCACTAATATCAATAATCCATGTATCTTCTCCAAGTATGGCATACCCAGAGAGTGCAAAGAATAGTACATATTCTTATACATCTTCCTATTTTGCTTGTATATTTTGAGGTCTTTCTTCTTCTTAATCCTCATCTTCAACTAGTTTCTTTTGTTTTTCTTATTCTTTAATGGACACTCTCTGGCAAGGTGTCCTATCTTATGATAGTTATAACATTGATAATTGGAGTAGTCATTATTCTGATTGTTTTCTCTTTTCCTTTGAAACTTCTTTGGAGGTCTATTCTCTTTATGACTATCCTTCTTGAAGTTTGATTGTATTCTCCTTCTGGTATGGGTGGGTAGAGCTTAATCATATTCTCTTAGTAGAGATTCTCTGTCAGCTACTCTGGATTCTTATTGGATGCAATCTTCCCATAAAATGTCAAACTTCATACTTTCTTTTCTGGAACACATAGCCTGTATGAATAAATCCCAAGGTCTACTAAGACCATTAATAGCATTCATAACTAGTTCTTCTTCATCAAGGGAGTCTCCAATGGAATTTGGTCGTTCTTTGAAATGGGAGACCCTTGTGAAGTAATATTGGATGGATTCTCCTTTAATTATCTTAGTACCCTTCAGTTGAGCTCTCAAATTCATATTTTTGTTGATGTTATTCCCCTCATACATTCTAGAAAAGGAATCATACATTTTATTTGGTGTCTTTTTAGATGATACTTGAGAGATCAAGTGATCTTTGATAGAATAAGAAATTATCCTCATTGTCTTAATTAGGTCCTTCTAGTGCTTCTCCTTCACTTCATCTTCTTTCAGTTCTGCAACTTCATCCTTGATGTGTTTTTCAAGACCATTATCTATAATAATGAGACCAACCATGTACTTCCATGCTAGGAAGTTTTCTATGCATTCCATCTTGTCCTCAAGCTTAGTGCTTGGGGCCATCTTCTCCATAAGGTCACTAAAAATTGAAATTTCTCAAAATGAAAATATGACCTTACCAGGAGATGTGCTTGACTGAAATGATTTGGTCGGTCCACTTGGTTTCATGAGATTCCAAATCTTCACCCTTCAAAACCTACTTGCGAGATTTCAGTTTCTACAGATTTTTTATTTTGGTTTTGTGCAGTTTTCTGGTTTAGGGTCAAACTAGAGTTTGTCTTTCCTGGAGATCCACCTACTCAAAAAATTTGATATAGGGCTCAATATATGCACTCTAGGGAGGCACAAATTTCTATGCAAGTATATATTCAAAATCCCAAACTTTGTAGAAACCCTAATTTCTTGTCGAAGGGAAAGGAGAGTGCGTTTCACCTTATGAAAGTTGTTCTTTTAGGGATAGCTCTGATACCATGTTAATATTTCATATTATTAGATAGATGTAATTAGTGTTTAATCCAAATTGACAAAATTAGCATATGTAGAATCCCTGAAAGAAACACAATCACAAGATAGACACATATTTATCCTCGGAAACCCTCAAGGGGAAGAAAACCCAACAAAACTTCCTCTATATAGATGTAGAAGATAAAACACAAAAATAGGTGATCCTCCTCCTTGTTGGTATCTCTCTGTCTCTCCTATGTGTTATACAAAAGTGGGTGTGTGTGTCTTCAAATTAGGAACACAGATCCTCTATTTATACTCTTTCTTCCACTTGACTTTTACCCTAACAAGTCAACCCCACTAAACTGACTGGTTCAACTTCACCTAGGAGGAATCAAATAGTATTATATTATATTCACTGGGGTGCTATTGACCCAAATTATAATGGAGGTTATACCTCATGAATATATGATGAACAAATACAATTGTAACATCCTGATGGAGGAATAAGACATATCCTTTGGGTTACATTAGTAAAATACATTTAGAATATTCTTAGAAGTTACAATATTTCAACATAGCACTCTAAAGATGTGGATGCACATGAAGTCAAATTATTTATCTATCCTATTCAAAAACTTGGATTTCTTAACAAATTGTCGGGGCTTGACTTCTTTTCCCATTGTCATCCTATACAGGCCTTTGTTGCACAAGGCTATTTGCATATATTCCCTCTGATCAATGTAATTAAAGCGTGTAAGGATTCTAGGTTATTGAGGAGTTGAATTCTCCATTTCATTATATGTTGATCAACAATTCTTCAGGATCTATGTAGGTACCTGCAAAATCATTACAAAAGAAACTTCAATTCACAAAAAATTGTAAGTTCAAACCTTTCCACCTCGACATGTGCACATTTTTAGAGTCCATCACACCTGGATAGACTTCTCTGGACAGAATCCGTAAGGAACAATGGTGGAGCAATGCAATGATTCCAAGAATTATGTGGAAACTCAACTAATTCTTATGCAAGCATGGAGGTTTCTAAGGTTTGTTGCTGGCCTAAACATAGGCTCTGATACCATGTCAAATTTAATGAACCATAGATCTACAAGACAAAATGAGAGCTATCTGAAAATAAGTATGGAGTGGAATTACCAAATCAATGTAAGATAAATAATAGATTCATGACAGAAATTTCACACAAATCGGACAAGCATTGCTTATATTATCATTACATCAATATTAATTAATTTATCAGTAATACAATGGTCATACAATAAATAGAATTAGAATATTGTGGATAAGATCCAAATTCACCAACTCAAACTAATTGGTTTTCCAAATCAGTGTGGAAATATTCATAGCTAGAGCTCATTAGTTAACTCCAGATGACCAAATCAATCTAAAATTTGTTAACCGATTATGGTAGGTGAGGGTAGGTGAATAATGGTGCATACACTCTCATGAATCATGCAAACTGGTGCTAATCTAACTGACTGTGATCTAACTGATGGTAATTGAATCATAACTGAGCGTGACTGACTACCTACCACAGGAAACTGAAGGTGACTGCTGGTGGCACTCAGAGTGGGTTCCTATAATATAGGGATCGGTCCCTAGGGCTCTTAAACTTAAGCAATCAGGTGTAGTAAGTGGAATATGTCCCTTAGGTGTGCTCCCCATGCACTAGTGGGTGATGATGACCTCCTAAGCTAGTAAAAATGGATCAAGTAGACCATGTGGCTAAAGGGATGATTAATTAATCCTAACATTCCTGCACACGTGCATATGGAAATTAATCATTAACTTAGTAGGGTGGTGGTCAATTGTTGGAAAAATAACCAAAAACCTCTCAAAAACTAAGTAAATAACTCTTACACAAAGGGGGCATGTAATACCCCATTTGACCCTTTAAATGTATAAAATCCAATTATGTAAAATGATGTAAATAAGATACTAAAGATTCCTAGTGATGAGCTCAAGGCCAAGGGCCAGCTAGTCAATGGTTAGACATGTATTTTGTAAATATCCATATATGGGCCATGTTTTAGTATTATAATGTTGATTAAAATATATGTAAATATTATAATGAAAAATACTAAAATGGTTCAAGATGGTTGTGTAAAGAGAACTTGTTGGGCTATGATTCTACTAGAAGGAAAGAGGAAAAGGGGCATATGGGAGAATAAATCCTTTTTTTTTCAAGTGTTAGTATTTGAAATCATATATTTTTTACCATTTTCCTTAATTAATTAATTTAATTCATTTTTGTTATAAATCCAATCATTGAATTCATGTGTGAGATTGCTAGTAGAGCTTTACCATGTACTTATTGAAGCATTGGATGAATTTATTTCTTATGACAATTGTAATAGTCCTTCATTATATTGTTAGAAGTAATTTCAGTTTTATTTTAATACATCCTCTCATATCCATTTGAATATATCACTCACTCCCATGAGTAGTTCATACACTACATAGTTTTCATGCAGCTCAATCCATTGCTAATTAAGTTTTCATGCAGTTCAATCCATTGCTAATTACCAAATTGAGAAATTAACCAAAAATTATCACTATGAAGAGAAAATTGCAAACATAGAGTGAACAAATAATGGATATCGGTGAGAATATAAGCTAGGAAATTTAGGAATCACTTACTCACTAGTTATTTGATGTTCCTTGGGATATCGGTGAGCATATAAGCTAAGAAATTTAGGAATCACTTACTCACTAGTTATTTGATGTTCCTTGGATGATTAAGAAGTAATGAATTGATTTTACATGAAACTCTCTCAAAGCATATAATAGGTTGGAATCTTTATGTACACACTAAAGAGAACTATAAAGGATGGGTACTTTAATTTAATATTGAGTAGAAAATAAAGTACGAATTCCTTGTGTTATGTGGTATAATGGAAGATGTTTTTTTTTTATGATGGATAAATGAGATAAGTATAGTGCTTTGCAGTGAGAAAGATAGATAAGCATGAGATAAAATCAGCTAGGTTGAGTGAGAGTGAAGATTGTAGTTGTTTCTATCACACTAGTGACCCTATCTTGGGGGTTGTATTTTTAGTTGGTACCTATGGTTGGGTGGAAAATATCTCTTACATAACCAAATATTTGGATCTTCTTAAGATAAAAGATAAATGTTCAGTATTGTCCATAAAAATGAAAAATCATCTTTGTTTCTATTTTTAAATAACTTTATTATAAATGTGCGTGTGAATTGGTTATTTTTTGTTGCATTTTATATTTATGCACCTTCACATGGATTCTTTTAAATTTTTCCTCGCATGGGAGACATGAGCAATCCTGAATTTGATTGTTGGCCTTTGTAGGGTGGAATTTTGAAATATGGTGTTTGTAACTACCCATCGAGTGGATGGGACGCTAGACGAGGATGTTACATAGTTGAATCAAATCTCTTGGTTGAAACATTGAGGAGATATGGGACAAAATCAGATTCCATGGAAATATATTTGAGTGTGCATACAAAGTGTTTGATCAAATTCTTCTAACAAATTTATGATTTTTATTTAGTAGATAATGTTTTTTTATAGCTACAATGAGTTGGATATTGTTGGTTATTAGTATGAACGATAAGGTTATTCTAAGAAAAATAGGGAACAAATTTGGAATTGGTAGAAATACCGGTTCTATTAACTAACAATAGTTAAAATTACCAAACTAATGGGTCACGATTATGTATTGGGAACCCAATATGATAAAAAATTAAAATTTAAACCACTAGATCCAATGGTATATATTAAAATCATGCTTGAATATTTGAGTTATTCTATGAACACCAAGGACTAAGTTAAAAGGATCATGAGAACTATAGCTGGCATGTTCATGCACTAAATAGTTTGATCAGAAGGAGGGGGGAATCCAAGTACTGTGAATGTCCTAGATATTATTGACCATGGTGATCCGTGATTTTGGTAGGTAAAATTCATATCCGAAGCATAACAATGGAGGAAAAGGAGCATTGTTTAAAGGATGGTTTACATATTTTGAGGTCGTTTATGTGTTTAGAAAATAGAATGATGATGACTGAAGTGCTTAGCCTTTTTCCTGTTTGATTTACTTTAGTTATTGTTTTAAAAAAATTCTAATGTATGGAATTAGTGTGTGAATGCCAACAACAAGAAACATAGAGTTACAATTTAATAAAAGTACTAGTCTTGATAAGAGGATAGAGTCACACTTGAATACAAGTCCTAATTTTGATGAAAAGATGATGTGGCAACTGAATTCTAACAATAGAGAGAAATCAATATTGGGAATTCCAAATATTAATAAGGAGAACCTATACCGCTAAGAAGAATTCTCAAGAACGTCACCAACACATCAAATATCAAA